>CABFWB010001450.1:91023-106252 GCA_902151455.1 Timema bartmani
CCCAAACCGAAGGAAATTTAGGTCAATAGTTTGTTTTTTGTCCTGGGTAACCCCTAAGGCTTTGTTTACCCTTTTCAGGGGATAATCTTCACATTGCGTATCAGGGGTGCCTCCTATCCTTCTTGCATATGTACCACAAGAGGAGATTTTTTTCACAACTTAGGATGATTGGTTTTTCTTTAAAAAAAAAGAATAACCCTATTTAGGTACTGTGCACTTAACAAAAATTCCCTAATTTCAGAATAATAATCTCACAAAAAGGGTTAGTCCTTGCCCACTTAAGATTATTCCAAGTACGTTTGGAATGATTTAAAGACATTTCATTATTTGTTGTTTTTTTTTGGGGGGGGGGAACCATTTGTTCTAACTTAATAAATAAACTTTTATTCTAAAATTAATATCCATGGGGATCTTATCTAAAAAATTTTTTGTTATAAAAAGCTTAAAAGCATTTATTGTAGTTTATTGTGATTTTACTAATAAATTGTTCAAACGTTAATAAATATGGCAGTAGTTTTTTCTGTAGCAATTAAGATATTACATAAAGTCCCCAATAATATATATTTTATAACAAAAGTTTATTAATTAGCTCAGTCGGTAGCGTGTCTGTCAAATGAACTAAGGATCCCGGGTTATATTCCTGGTATGGCCGAAAAAAAATTATAATTTGTGAAATGTCTGTTTTCCCTTTCACGGTGATGAATTAACGGCTGGGGGCTGGATGCTGTGTCTAATACTAATACTAGATTGATCTTAAAGATAAATATCTAATCGGAATTGACCCCTGATCTCACCGTCATTGGCATTTAGTATATTGTGAGAATGACGCCTTAGACTATGTGACCACTGAAGTGGGTTGGTATAGTATTTAATGTAACGTTGATATAACTAGGTTATATAATTTTATGTTCTAGAGTTGACGCCAAGATTTTATTATTTCTACATTCTAACGCTTAGCAAATAAGCTGCGTAAACAGGTTAGCTGGATTTTGTAATTTTTTATGTAAGTGGTTTACACTACGTGAAGTTATTTCTTAAACTCACGGTAGCATGAATCCTTTTAATAGAAATTCTAACGCTTTTTCTATTAATTATTTATTTAAAAAAATTGTCATTTACTTTTTTCTAAATAAATATCAATATTTTAGTCATTCGTTTGTATTTCAAGTTTACACTCTTGTCCCGTCATAAATTTTAGCTCCATAATGAATGAGCAGGATAAAAGTGATAGTAATCAACTAAAAACATCAACAGAAATACCTGCTCGGAAACAGTCTAATTAGAAAATAGTTTGTATAAATCTTTTTGAAAGTGTTTTTGTTAAATTTATTTGAATATATTTTTAAGCCAAGTCACTAAGATATAATCTGATTTTGGTTGGAAGAACAGTAGAGAATGTTCAAACTTATTTCGTTGAGGCCAACATTGATAACATTTTACTAAATTATTTGTGTTATTCCTCAGGTATCAATAGTAACTATCCGAAGTGACAGCTGCAGATAATGATTTGATGTATGAATTTATTGAATTATTTTAGTAACTTTAGTAACCAACTTCTATTTTTATTCCTACCAAAATCATACTATAGTTTCCCCCAAAAAAATTATTAAAATAGGAAACTAGTTGTATTTACAAATTTTAATTTACAGTGATCAATTAGGATTTTAATTGGTTGATGATTTAATATTTTTTTTTAGGAAACATAAAATGCGTATTTTTGATTTAAATACATGGTTGAGTGAAAAAGAGACCAACTAGAATACTTGATCATAAGCCGAACTTGTTATTTATTATTTATTTAGCGCATCGTCTTACTACCCGTTCGGGTTATACGCTTAAGTACTAATTACGCTAATGGGCTAGGAATTGGGAAGGTTGAATATCGAGGAAATGAACCCGTGTTTGCATGGAGGGAAAGTGGAAAACCATTTAGGAAAAACCACTCCCAGTTCACCCGACCAAGATTCGAATCTCGATCTCCTAGTCTTCGGCAGCCTTGCTCAACATGAAACTAGTGCGTTACTAGCTACGCTCTGTTGATGAATTCAAAGTTAAATTTTCAAGATAATTTCAAAAGTTAAATTTTCAAGATAATTTCAAAACTAATACAAATTAACTTTCTCTAAACTACTCACCTGATCCCTGCTCCTTAAAATAATTATATTATTTTACAGCTATTACCGGTAATATTATTATTCTCGTTTTTAATAAATGCACATATTTTAACATGAGGCTGCGTCCCCGTGCGACTTACATACTCTCGCTTCACGCAAATGCTTGTACACTTCCTCTAAATATTACCTTCCCACGCCAAATCTTCTAGTGTAAGTATGCATGAAACCCGACCATTTAATTTAGAGAACAGAGTAGTTTCCTGACATGCCAAAAATATAAAATGTTAAAAATAGTTAAGTTGGCTAATAGTCGCAGCGTTAAGGTGATATGGACGGAACGCTAGTTTTAAGTTTCAGTTTTTGCAGTTTTCATGACAAAACCCCTTTTGTCCAAAATACATAAAATATTGCTTCAGTAGGCATAATTAATTTAATTTTTACACATATATATCTCATAACGTAATTTATCTAAGACTTTTTCCTTCTTAATTAAAAGGTATTGTTTAGTTCTGTGATGCCCATTACAGATATTTAAGAACTATTTAGATTATTGTGCGTATAAAATTAAACTAAATGTATCTACTAAAGCATTATCTGATTTATTTTACTTAAAAAGGTTTATTGTTATAATAACTAAGAAAATAATGGACCAAGACTGTCACTCGCTACCTAACACCCCACCTTAACATCAGTAGTTCTATGTTCATGCTAGCTTTTGTTGCTTTTGCAGGATAAAGTTCTTTGGCTGTGTTAGCTCAAGAAACAAATAAAAACATTTAGTAATTTAATAAAATGTCCTTGTGCTGACAAGAACAGGAGATTCCATTTAACGACTGTCACGTGTCTTGACCTGTGTTGTGACATCCCTGTTTTGCAACGTGGTGCCCACTCCAAGGGTCGCGACCCCATCCTCTTGCATGGCACTCGCGGTCCGCCACTTCTCCATACGTCACCGCTGGTAAGGTCATCGCCTCTGGCTTTGCGTCTCCTTCCTCCCCCTTTACAACGAACAATTTTTTGTCTTTTTATTGCTTGCGTCTCTCTTTCTCTCTCAACTAAGAGATGAAGTAGGATAAATACGTCCACCTTTATGTCTTGTAGAAACCCTACAGCTTACTGACCACTGTGCTGGAACACTGTTCTTAGGCAAACGTTTGCTTGACGCTTAAACTTAGTGCGAGTAACGAGTATCCAGGAGACGCACGCTTAAACTTAGTGCAAGTAGTGAATACAAAGAAGATGCACCCTTAAACTTAGTGCAAGTAGCAAATACTCAGGAGATGCACGCTTAAACTTAGTGCAAGTAGCGAATACTCAGGAGATGCACGCTTAAACTTAGTGCAAGTAGCGAATACTCAGGAGATGCACGCTTAAATTTAGTGTGAGTAGTGAGTACCAGGGAGATGCACGCTTAAACTTAGTGCGAGTAGTGAGTATAAAGGAGATTCACGCCTAAGCTTTGTGCGAGTAACGAATACCACGTGGCTAGATACTTTCTATATCAACCATAGTTTAGTATTCTTCTTAGAACACTTGCGGCTTAACACCTTCCAAAGATATCGGCGTATTTACACAAATACGGTTAAGATGAAAAAGGTAACATTTTTGGGGAAATGTACTAAAAATTGCACATAAGGGGGATGGTAAAACCATATTTATGCACATGAAAGAGATTTGAACTCTGACCCCTAATGTCCACTTTCTCTTCATTTAAAAAGTTTCTGATCTTATGCCGCAATTATCTTGAGAAATAGTCAACAGCTGTGATCACCATGCGAAGAAAATTAATCTCTTTATTTATACTGGATCAATTTGATTTATTTTTTGCTTACGAAAATGTTTTGCCATAAAAACTGAAAAACACTGCCCCTAACTCGGGTTCCATACATTTCCATCTTAATCCGCCTGCACACTTGTGAAGTAAAACTAGAACTGATCTTGATAATAACTGACGAGGTTTTCTTAAAGACAGATGGACTTTACAATCTTTGTTCATCAAGAAGCTTTTTTAATTGTATCCTGTAAAACTTTAAAATAGATATAATAACTTCTCGAATGACAAGTATCTTCAGTGATGTTTGTATGATCGATACTTAAAATTGTTGGGAGCAACTAGATAAAATTTCACTGAGATATTAAAATAAATTCCCTCTAATGGAGCATTCATAAAGAGATATATACCCTGATTTTGGTTGGAAGAACAGTAGAAAATTTAAACATATTTCCTAGCAGCCAACATTGATAACATTTTATTTTATTATTTGTCTTATTTTATAGGTAGGCCTAGTAATAATATCTATCAAAAGTGACAGCTGCAGCTAACATGACTTAACGTATGGCTATATCGAAATTGGTTTAGTAGCTTTAGTAACTAACTTCTACTGTTCTTCATACCAAAATCCTACTGTAAATACCACCATGGAGGTAAAAAAAACTCCATGGCGTCATCCCACGTACAAGTGGCCGCCATCTTTTGGCAAAGATGGTGCTCACTTCCGTGGATAGAGGATGTCATGTGATCATCTCTACTAAGTACGGACCCTTTGGTCGTTAATTTCAGTTTTTTAGAATAGATCTGCTACTTTTTCATTCATGTCCTCGAGAGGCTGAGCCGACCCCGTTCAAGACCCAATGCTTCACAGAGAATCTGTAGGCATTAAGAATTAAACTCGGGACCTCTGGATTTGTAGCTAGGAACTCTTAACCACTAAAGCACAGTCATTCCAGCTATATCGGTAATCGTACTAAATTATAAAACAAGAACACAAAATTATCCAACGCTATTTAAAGGCTCCGCCAGACCGGCGCGAATTATTCGCAGCGGCAACGAAATTCGCGTGTTCTTTCACACCGAAGCTTCAATATAGTCGCCGCGTTTGTGTTAAAATATACTATGATTCATCGGATGAGGAAGAGACACTTTTGCTACTTACCTTAAGAGGCGGAAGAAAATGCCAGGTTAGTATTTTTCCCCCATCACTGAATAGTGTTTTATTTTTGTTATCAAGTTCACAAACTACAGGGTGGCCCACGGAAAAGTAGCCCGCCTCCTATATCCAGCAGGCGCCTCACTCTGAATTGGAGGAGGTCAATCCCCTTACACCCCGTCTTGTGCTTTAGACAAGCAGTTCACTTGCTCATTCTTCATGTCACAAGATGGGTGGAAGGGGATTGACCTCCTCCAATTCAGAGTGAGGTGCCTGCTGGATATAGGAGGCGGGATACTTTTCCGTGGGCCACCCTGTATTTTTGATCAATATAATTCTATTGGTTTATTTGTTTAGATACCCGGTTTTTTCAACACTGAAATTATAGCTTATATCAAATTCAAAATACTGAATCAATAAATACCTATAATAAAACATTGCAATACTACTTACCACTTTCCTTTAATTATTTTCCTATTTCAAGTCATATTTTGTCTTTTTTCCTTATTTTTTTTATTCTTCGTGTGATAGATCATTTAAAATAGGATAGTTTCAAACAAATTCTATTAACTTTTGTGTTTCTACCATTGTTTTTAACTTGCAGTAAAGTTGCGGCAGCGATAAAAACGTTGTGAACAGCGAAAAAAAAATTCACGGTGAATTAAAACGTTGCTCGATCGCAGCCGCTAATCTACACTGCCACGCCGGTTTGAACACGTTGATAAGCCGCCACGCCACGTATTTACACCACTGCGAATTTATCAACGCGAACCATCCGCAGCGGCAGCGAATAATTTCCGCCAGTCCGGGGAAGCCTTTAAGAATCGTTCTCTCAACAGCCATGATATCAAATACACGATTACACTCGAACCAGAAATTGCATTGAAATGTATATGTTACCTTCTTCACTTGATGGAATAAAAATAAACTGAGACTGTTAAAGTAGTATTGTAATTTTAAAATAACTATTTTTTTTAGTTTGATTAAATACTCTTCTCCCTTCCATTGTTGTCTAAAGAAGACCATGTAAAACCACACGTGTTACCAATAGCTAGAACCAGCCATCGCATCTCTTTGCTGTTTCCTTTGAACTCTTACCTCACGAGGCGTATTTTCACCGGATGTCCCGGGTTCGGGGATCATGACTGGCTCAATATAAGTCTTGATCGTTCTCATTGCACGTGTGTTTGTTATTTGTGGGTGCTACCAACGTTTTATGGTGAGGCTACTATTACATGTGAAATGAATATTACATTGCCTAGTTTAGTTTAAATTTATTGAGATATGTAAATATTGTGAATAACACAATAAGTGTACCTAACTATGGACTTCACGTAGTTTATGATAAAAAACAAATTGGTGTACATTTCTCACATGAATCCCCTGTTTGACTACCAAAACGTGAGTTACACCTACATAGAAGTTGACTGCCAAGAAGCGAATAGTAGTGATTAATACACCTCTGTACCGATTGTCTGCCAAGAAGCGAGGAGTGATTAATACACCTTTGTACCTAGTGCACGAATTGGAAAATTTTAACAACTGAAACGGTAACAATTAACAACCAATAATTCCATAATACATTTGACAACATGAAGCTATTACATTGATAGAACCTATTACATTGTTTATACACACTTGAATAAGTTGCATGTTAAGCCATGCCATTTTGAGTGAATTTCAGTAAAATGAATAATCACATTGTAGTTTACTATACTTATATAGTTAAATGATAATTACAATTAATTAATATTGATTTATATTCAAACAAAAAATACATTACCACAGTAAAACAGTACCCATTATTTAACTAGTATGTAGGTAGGCACTATCTAGAACCATATAATATTCATTATAAATTAAAATAATTTATAATCAAATTCAAACCTAATTATTTCAGAATAAGAATTAATAATTACATCTTGTTGGCATTAAAATATAAACATTACATTGTTGTTAGCATTGTAGTTTCGAATCATTTTCATTCTTGTAAAAAATAAGACAGTTGAAACATCGAAATATGTGAAGGATACCTATCACTTGTGAGGAAAAAAATAGACTGGCATTAATTGGATTACAATGAGAGGAATATGAAAACATTCCCCATTCGATTCTTGTGAAATAAAAAGGAGTTTCATCCTATCATTTGTTGCTACAGAAGAGGCAAAATATAGCACCAGAAAATTTGAAAAATTCTTTGATACACATGAAAAATTTATTTTCATTGCAAAATGTTTTATAACAAACACTGTTATTTAAATTGTCAATAACAACTAGATATCAATTTCTTTAATGTAAAGCCTTTCACTATCATCATAATCAACAACTTTTTTCAGTCTGTGGCTTGGTTAGTTTAGTAAAATGCCTCCCATTTCCTCTATTCTTCCACCACTTCCAACATTTTCTTCGGTATTCTCTCTTTTTCTATGCTCATTACATGCCCATACTATCTCACCCATGCTTCCTCTACTTTCTCATGTACTCCCTTGTAATGATACTGTTTTTTACCCCTCTAAAATATTCAAAAAGTCATGGATGAAGTGTAATTTTCTCTAAAGTGCTATAAGTAAATTATCCTTTTAATACTTCATCCATGGAAAATCACGCGATTTCAGAAATAATGTCAATGTAATGCGCTTTAAACTTTTTTATCAACTTTTTTTTAGTAAAATTACATAAAATAATCTGTAGTTCAACGAAAATTTTATCATTTCATATAATATCTTCGTACCGAAGGTGTAATCATCTTAATAAACCGTGCGCAACATCAAAAGTCTTGTTTACTTAATATCGTTATAGATAGTGTTCAATCACGGGCCATTATCACGATTACAATCCGTACCGCTTTAATTAGTGCTCTTATCACTGGGCAAATATCAGCTAAAATAAACGGTAACAATTAATTAGCATGTAAATTCTGACTCTACAGACTAGGCTCAGTTTTTAATTAAATACGCTTAGCATTTATAAAGCTTTAGCCGCCAACAAACGGACACCACTTGTCATTTCATTCAATGCAATAAATATTCGGAACAAAATATGCTTAGTTATAGAACTTACGTGGCAAGGAACTATTGTAGCTAACTTGAGTAGATACATAAAAATTTACGCTAAGAATAATTTATAAAAAAATATGTACTTCGAAATGTGTATCCTTCTTTTTTCTTTTCTTTTTTGCTGATTCACTTGTGGTACAGAGCTCAAAATTTATATAGGTGCGGTATATACACTATTAAAGACAAATGTGAAACTGAAGGTAACAATCTTCTATCTACGAACAGAAACAGCAAATGCCCTCCAAAAATAATCCCCCACAATAGAGGCTACAAAAGGGGGGGGGTAAAGATTAACATCTGTAAAATATTTTTGTTGAAGTCATTGTCTTGTTATAGGAATCATCGCCTCTGTTGTAAAGCACATTCTTGAAAAACCAAGTGTAATACAAAATACAATACACTATACAGTCACGTATTAAGTAGAATTTAAGTCCGTTCAAAATCCAATACACTAAACAGATAAGAAGTAGGATCCGGGTTCATTCAGACTTGGATAACGATAGGAAGAACGAAGAAATAGCTTTATGGTGTGCAGGCGGAACGCTTTGAACATATGTCGTATCAACCGGAACACTTAAAGAATATGTTGTATCAACTGGAACGCTAGTAGGCCTAATACTTCTTTGTATCAACTGCAATGGCCTTCCGGTACGTTCTTGCTCAGTTTGAGCACTGTCTACCGATTGGTTGCCAAGAAGCGAGTATGAATACACCTCTGTATCGATTGATTTGCAAGAAGCGAATAAAAGTGATTAATACACCTCTGTACCGATTGTCTGCCAAGAAGCAAATATGAGTGGTTTATTTCACCTCCGTGCCGATTTCTAACAAAGTGAGGAGACCCGCGAGTGTCAAGAAAAGCTTCACCAATAGTAAGTCAGACCCGGACGATTTCTCTTTCCCAAACAATCTTGTCAAGGGCTAAATTTTCCTTTAAAGTGAATCGAGTGAACCTTTCTAAAGGCCATAATTTACTCCTCTCCTCCCGCCCACTCTCTAGAAAGAGTTTTTTTCTATGCCAGGGCAATAAACAACTACCAACAGGACATATTGTCCTGCGACTGGCAATTCATGTTGTCCTGGATTGTGAAATAAAAATAGAAAGCGAATGACAACATATGTTATACACTTCAACAATTCAATAAACTAGGAGATGCTACTAAAAATGTGTCACATTATTAGACTTATTAGAAAATAGTTGAATGATTGTATCTACTATAGTTCAACAAAATTCAAAATATTGTATTAAATAAACTATTCCACTGATCCTAATGTCGTTGTCGAGTGAAGAATGCATGAAATCATACTTTTATGCGTTTTCTGGTTGGAGCGTCATCTTGAATTTTGTTTCTCGGTTAATCTGCCTTTGCAGGTGGGCTCTTCAATAAATGAGAAAGGGTCTTTGGAAGGAATACTTCAGTGTTTGGGGTTGAATATGACTCCAAAAGTCCGAACAGGAAGCCCCATAGTGTGTATTTCTGCCACACCCTGAGGATATGACTGACTGCCAACTAGTGGTCCCACCCAAACTGGTCAACATAATTGTACAGTTAGAAGAATTATCGTCAGAGAAGTCTGAATGTAAACTTGTTTTTATATGTGAAATATTTTAAGGTGACCATTCTTCTTAAGTCTTGGACTGATTTTATCTCCGTTTTGTTAAATAAATAATTAATGTAATTTTAGATGTATGTGAATTAAATAGAAATATTCTTTTATATTGAAAAATTACACCTGGAGACGGGGTTCAAAACCTTATCCAGGTGACCTTTTCAATTTAAATGACCATTATATTTAGATGCAGCTACCATCGTACTCAACAACTATAATAGCTTGGGTCTATCATTAAATATAAACGTTTTTATAACCTTTTTCTTACTCAATGGTGAACTAGTGGTTTAGGGGTAAGGTGTCGGACTTCGGTCCCGGCACAGATTTATCTGATTGCCAAACCCTTCCTTCACTTCTAAAAAGAAGTGTATTAATCACAACTTGTGAGTGTGAGGAATGTCAGGTCTCCACCGTGGTTCGGATCCCACGTTAAACTGTAGGTCCTCCATTTCATCTCACAATCACCCTACCATTACACATTAGTGTAAGCACGTATAAACCGAACGGGTAGTAAGACACGGTGATAATAATAATAATAATAATAATAATAATAGTTCTTGAATATTTGTCATGGGTATCCTGGGATTTGATCATGGATTTTTCTCTTTATTTAAACAGTTTCTCATCAAATGCCATTAGGCCCTAGACTAGGGTTTGCAAACCCGCGGCCCGCGGGCCACACCCAGCCCGGTTGTCTGCATAACTTTCATAGCCTATTACTATCTGGCTTAGTAATATATAATACGTGCACAAAAAAAAGCTTAAAGTGAATAAATAATCTTAAATAATAAAATAACTATTTAAAACTGTGCTAACGATTTTTTTATCACTTTAAATACTTGATTGTGGGAATTTTAATCTAGATTTTTTTTTAGCGCCGCGTCTTTCTACCTTTTCAAGTTATGAGCATACACAGTAAATTAACTGAGTTTTAGGTATCAGGAAGGTTGAATTTAGAGGAAGTGTACCCGCAGTTGCGTGGAGGGAGAATGGAAAACAATTTTGTAAAAACTACTCTCAGTTCACCCGAGTGGGATTCGAACCCTGATCTGAGGCATTAGCTGTCTAGTTTAATACGAGTGTGACACCTTAGACCATGCTGCCACCGAAGCAGGTTGATAATTAATATATATTGATTTTCGTTTTACTCTTAACTAACATAAATATTTGTGAAAATATAAGCTTTTTTAATATTTTAAATACAATTTTTAATGTATAAGACCAAGATTAGATCAACATCGGTGGGCACGTCGATTAAATGTCAGGCTCTTCTGGTTTAGTTTGCCTGTGTCGGGGAGGCTACGGTTCAAATTCTTACCGAATCTAAAGGAGTTTTTTTTTTCAAGATGGTTCCCACATTTCCTCTAAATTCTCTCTCTTCATCCCTTACTTATTAGCGTGATTAAAATGTGCATTGTCTGAACTTATAGTAAGCGCTGCGAAAACATAAGTATAGAATAAAACTGCAAACTTGTTTCTATATATTTACGCAAAACGTCAGAGTATGTGAATCTGTCCCTTCCACTAATTTGATTTTGAGACTAGACAAATGTTTAAGAACTGTTATTATCTCTACGCATATAGAAACTAAGCGCATCGATTAAAGCAATATTTTATTTATTTTGGCTATAAAAAAATTCTCTAAAAACTCCAAACCTCCTCGGTAGGCGAGAAATAAAACACAATAATTAATATTACTACGCCTTATTTCAAACTATGTTTCACGCTAAAATAAAGTCGAAAGATTCACAATTTTTCCTATACAAACCAATAGTTTAAGTTTTATCGGTGTAAAAGAATGTTTAAAAATGTGACTACCTCCTTTTCAACGACATTTTAAGCATATTTGCGAAAACTATGAAACTAGGGCTTGATAAAAAAAAAAGAGCTCTAGATTAATTTAACCTCCCTCGAGCAAACACAGTAATTTTTTTTTATAGTTTCACAAGTTTTTCAAAAGATATATGAACACTTTCCTCTTTACCTTGAGATAAAAAGTTTCGTAACTTTATTTCCCCTCTTATTGACATGACAAAAGGTGGTTGCAGATGAAGAGCAAAAGGAAGTATAAGCTAGGCAGAATAGAGAAGTAGTTCCAGTAAACGACACAGACCATTGTAATTTAAGCCGTGTGGCCTGAAAGTGGTTGATACTCTTTCGACGACTGAGGCGGCCGCCTTAACGCGCGTTCCCTTCCACCCCACCTTAACTCGATAACGTTCCACGCATGTCCAGCGAATGAATGCCAGTAATAAAATGGGAAATATACGGCCTAGCAACAATCTTGCGTCAAGTTTGTTGGCTGCTCTACATCATGTACAGTAGCAAGATAAGTAGCCACGAGTGGTAGTTTAGTGTTTGCAATCTTAATTAAGTAGGTAGTCATATTATTCGTTCTACTGCTCCCGTGGCGAGGTCTAAATCTTCCTCCGACACATTTACTATCAACTGGTGTATTTCCTTCTCCATCGTTTCTATTGTTTTGTCTTCGCTCTTAGTCATCTTTAGACCTCAACAGAGATAATTAATTGGGGTTTTCAACAAAATAATAAAGTTATATCTGATTAATGAGTGGTTCTGCTTTGTTCCTTATCTCGTTGGTAAAAAGTAGACTGTACACTCTACGTTAGATTTTTATGGTGAAAGCTTTGTTGTTCATTGAATTCAGTTTAATTTTATGCTCTTGATAATTGATACTAAGATATTTTCACTAGCGTTAAATCAAGTGAACATTAAAGTTGGTTCTGAAAATTGAAAAATGACACATCTAGATGGAGTAATTCCCACTAATAAGCATAAATAATAGCTTTGGCTATAAATTATTAAAGTTGGTTGTTTGAAGAAAAAAAAAGATGTTTTTATCAGTTTTACTGCTAATGCTTATCTTTCTTCACGTTTTACTACCCATCTGGTTTCGACACGTGCTAATTACTTTTGAGCTAGGGATGATTAAGGTAGAACTTGTTGGAAATGTACTTACATTTGCGTGGATGGAGAGTATGAAACCATTTAAGAACAAAAAAGGCTTTATGCAACCAGTCGAAATTAGAAGATCGTCATCGGCAAACGTGATTTGACTAGCTCGACGATTATTCTATTGTTATTTTTCTTAGCACCACGTCTTACTACCTGTTCTAGTCCAGCCCATGTCCCCACGGTGTAGGTTATTTTGTTGATTATTAGCAACCTATTTAAACTAATTATAATACTAAAACAGACACTGTAACCAAACCCATCAGGTGATATATTTTTATACTCTGCTGTAAATTTAAACTGGAATCTATATTTAATTAGATAGTGTCAACAAGTGAGTAAATTTATTTGTTTAGATTTTGTATCCAAACTGTAGTGGGAAATAAAATAATTGAAAAAAGAACTATAATTATATTAAAACATACTCTTGGTATCGTAGTTTTCTTCAATAACTTTCCTGGTCATGTGGAAAGTGTATCCTAGCAAGGTATTTAATTATTAAGTGATTGTCATTGCTGGCTGTCGTAGGAAGATCAATAATGGTTCATAATAGTCATAGTTTCATAAATAAACGCAGGTTTTTTCTCTCGTCCTTTCGAGTTCTGCATGTAAGCCTATTCAAGTTATATTTGAGGATATTAGTAATCGGTATTTTTCTATCTACAAAGTTTTACATGTTTTATTAGAAAACTAGTTGACTTTGATATTAGTAGATCTAACAATCTGCCTCAAGCATCATCAAACTCCACTTGCTCAGGGAAGAAACAGATAAACATGTCGGAAGAGCGAAAGTCTACTTTGATATGTAAAAATACTAACCTCTTTGTAAATGAGTGCTTGACGAACATAAATCTTCCAACCAATTTTTTTTTAATATTCCAAGGTCTACTTTTATTCATTATATTAAATTAGACCTTGACTTGCTTTTTTTTTTTTTCCTCGAAGTAACAAGACGAGTCTTAAGAAATTCAGTTTAATAATATAAAAAGGTTGAGCAAACAAAGTGTTTGATTACAAATGTAACAATTTTTAAAATATGTAGATATAGTTCTATTTTAATTTGATAGTATAATGACATCGATAAAATTTACTTTACTTTTAAGTTTGATTTTTTAAATTAAGTAATTAAGCATATTTAAAAACTGGAACTAAAAAAAGTTATTTTAAATTATATTTTTATTTGTGAGTAGAAGGGGCAAATTATGCGGCAAACGTCACTTTTTTTAAATATATATATGAAAATATCTTGTGCTTTAAGATCAGAAGAATAGCAAAGGGGTGTGTGAAGATAATATAAAAGAGACAATTCTACATGAATAATAGGATGCAGGTAAGAATTAATAAAATTTGATGTATTGGGGTGTCTCAAGATTATGGCGTCGATGTAGGGAACGCGAGGTGAGGGCAAAATTTTTACAATTTTTATAGCAAAACCTTTTTTGGAAAATTTAAATGAACTATTGCTCCATTATAAATATAATTTAATTTTATTCACATGGTGAGTTTAACAGTTGTTTAATATCTGTCATGGGCATAGTGGCATTAGATGATAAAACTTTTCAAGTGAAGATAAAGAGACGCTATTAAATTCAAAGACCCCCTTGACAAATATTCAACAAATGTTGAGGTCACCATATGAAGAAAATTAAACTAAAATGTTTTACTGGAGAATTTTTTGATTTACTTTGATCAAAAAAAGTTTTTATACAAAAACCACTTAATTACAATTGAATTATTACAGTTGAATTTCTAATGACTCACAAAATGTACCCAGTCTGGAATCAAATACCCGCCTTCAGAGTCAAAGTACACTAAACTACTAGATTTGGACTGGCATACACTTTTAAATAAAATTCTCAGAATGAAATTGCACAGATGATGAAGTTTAAAGTCAAGCACACTGCCTACTTGGAGGAAAATACTCTCATACAGCATCATATATTATGAGAACGGCTGTTCATAAGCTTCAAAACCAATATAAAAATCCTCAGTTTTTATTTAAATTTTTCGTGGAGCTTATTAAAACGCAACTTTGTTTTTGGAAAACTAGATTTTTGTTATTGATCATTTACTTTTATCTAAGAACGAAACCTCTTTGAAAATGGGCTTATTTCACCTTTACATTATTTTTTTATTATTTCCCACAACTTATTGTCTTTAGGGGTTTTTAACCCTCTTAGGGACATTTTGACACCTTTCAACTCAATTTGGATAAGAACCACTTTTTTTTTTAACTAAACCAGTTTTTAAATAACATGGGGTTTACGGACCTCTGCAGCGCGTATCGGAACTCTGACAGGTGGCCCCCTTAAATATATTCCCTCGAATAGGCTTAACTCAAGCCACGTATAACTAGAACTGTCAAAGAAAGTATCGGAAAGCAATCCAATCTGTATTACTACAAATACATTCCGCTATAATTTATAATTGTTAGAAAATTGGTTAAAGTACAAGCTTGTACTTCTTTTAGAAGCTGTAACTTTTTTCCAATAAAATGTAATCTACACTGAGCGACGTCTTGAGATAACAATAAACTTTCTAGAAATTA
>CABFWB010001450.1:107071-133802 GCA_902151455.1 Timema bartmani
AAAAAAAAAAGTTTCTAAATAAAAGTTCAAAATGTATTTGTACAAATTAATTTAACGTTTTTTATTGATTGCTTACATGATACCCGTTTTAAAATTAACGGCTTCATTTCTGGTTTTGTAGTATGTCCCATTGGCATTTGTTGGACAATGATTGCGAATAGGAATCATTTTTAGTGACCCTCAAAATCTGGGAGGCACATTTCAATTAAAGACTCTATAGTAGATAAAATAGTTACTCCAATGAAAGTGGCAGAGAAACTGTTAATTGTTATAGTGGAGATAACCAGATTGCACATTTTATTGTACGTTCAAGCATATTATTATTATTATTATTATTATTATTAGCACCGCGTCTTACTACCCGTTCGGGCTATACGCACTTACGCTAATGTATGTAGGGTGATTGTGAGATGAAATGGAGGACCTACAGTTTAACGTGGGATCCGAACTACGGTGGAGGCCTGGCATTCCTCACATTCACAAGTTGTGATTAATACACGTCTTGTCAGAGGTGAAGGAAGGGTTTGGCAATCAGATAAATCTATGCCGGGACCGAGGATTGAACCCTGGACCCCCAGCACAGAAGTTAGACACCTTACCCCTAGACCACCAGGTCACCTTCAAGCATATTAATTTTCAGACGAATTTATGAATTAGGATGCTCGCAGTGTTTGGTTGCTGACAACATACACGAAGCCAACATAAATAAAAAAAATTAACACGTAACACCGCGTGACGAGTTTGCCAACGAAAACACATGAAGGCTGATAATAACCGAAATGCTATCTTATGGCAGAATTACTAAATACCAGGTCACTTTGATAGCAAATAATACCAAAAAATGACATCTATTTTGTTTTGGAATTTTTGAAAACTTCTCTGACACCAGGAGGGAGGTAGTTGAAATGTAAGACTTATTTACGGGAACAGGAAAACGTCTGGTCACCCTGTGTATTGGTCACCATCGCCATCCTGGCTTAAGAGAGGTAACTAAAAGATAATGTGATATTTTAAAATTCTGTCATGCCCAGGTTGGCGATCATGTTGTATAAATCAAAGAGGAGGTGAAGGTAACGTGTTAATGGGTATACAATCTCCTGTTTTACTATCCTCATTATTCTTTAATACTACCCTATTCTCGCTACCATCGATTATAGAGGTCCTCCTCTCCCTTTAACTCTCTCGAGGTTTTGGTCGCGCTCTCTTTCACTCCCCCTCCCCCTCCTTTTTACTCTCGAGGTTTTGGTCGCGCTCTTTTTCTTTCCTCCTCCCCCTATTTTCCCTTGCTTCTTGTTCATGCTGCTCCCCTCCCTCCCCCAACCCATCCATCACCCTCCTCAGCGGTCTATCGATGGAATTACAATTTCGATCTCATCGACTCGATAGACAAGTTAGTCGGTCACTTTGCTCTTGTAAACAAACTAGATGTACGACCAGCTCGAGATGCACGAATTCCAATAGCATAATTCGATTAAGATAGGCTCGACCTTGAACAAAATTACTAGGTTCATTTTCATTTATTTTTATTTTGCATGCTAAGCACTAACTAGAGTCTAGAATTTAATAGGAAGCCCGTTATTTGAAAAACTATACGCCTAAATTAATGTTGCTACTTTGGAGAGGAAAAGAAAAAATTTCAATTGAATTTACATTCTTAATCCGATTAGTTAATAATATAAGGAGAAACTACTGTAATCCATAGGGAAGTTTTATTGGTGGAAGCTTTTGATAAATTTCTAGACTAACTCTTTAATTAATAAAGCAAATAAGGCATTTCCAGATTGGCAAATGTTAGTGACTTTTAATCAATGTTTGCTGTCGAAATTGGGCTTCCTATACAAATCAGTCTATACATTTAACACAGGGTCACTAGCTAGCTGATTTAAGAAGGAAATAGATGAGTAAATAAAAAAATAAACTGGCCCGGAATTTATTGAATAGAGCATGGTGAGCCACTATTTAGAAAATGAAAGGTACGGCACATTCGTTCGTACGCTATTATTAATTTTATTATAATTTGGAGCAAAAAATAAAATATTTAAAAAATCTTTTATCAGTGATCTACCTTTGAATTATTATTTTATATTGAAAAAAGTGTTATTTTTGTTTAAAACTCTCTCTAAATATTGATTTCTGAACATTTTCACATTTTCAGAAACCATTATCACTAAACTATACTTAATTTTAGAGGTTGTATTAAAAATAATGATTTGACCTTTATAACTACATAAAACCCTAATATTAAGTTTGAACAAAATCCATCGACATGTTTTGGCTATAGTTCAGCTACAGCTAAACTAACTATCGAAAGACCTAATTATTTTAAGCTCGTTGTCATACCCATCCCAATTCAACTAGTATTTCCACGTTTTCACTGGTGACTGTTTTGTAGTAGTTTTACTGGTGAATTTCTTGTGCTAGTTTTGCTGGTGATTGTATTGCAGTAATTTCACTGGTGACTGTTAGTACTAATGGAACTACTATTAGTAGTTCCATTATTGACTATCTTGTAACAGTCTTACTGGTAACTGGTACTAGTATTTCTATTGGCATCTTTCTTGAAGTTCCACTGGTGACGATTTGTTAGTAGTTCCACTGGCTTTTGTCTTAAAGTAGTTTCAGTGGTTACTGTGCCTAGAATTAGTTCCTACAGTATCATTGTATGTTGAACTAACTTCAGTTTAAAGCGCCTAAAGTGTGGATTGGGGATTTAAGGAACGCGAGAAAAGTTAATTGTTTTTACAGTTTTTGTATCATAATGTTTTTCATGGCGATATCAACAGTTCTTGAATGTCTTGTCAAGGGTGTTCTGCAATTTGATAACTTTTTCTCTTCATTTAAACAGTTTGTCATCTAACGCCAATGTTCTAACGATAGATATTCAAGAACTGTTAATATCACCACGCGAAGAAAATTAAAATCTATGTTTGTACTTAAGCAATATTTTATTTATTTTGGCCATAAAAAGTTTTGTTACTAAAACTGCAAAAACACTGGTATTTTCTCGCTTTCCTTACATTCCCACCTTAAAAAAAGATTCGTGCTAATTTACCTCACCCTTTGCTTGATTTCGCACTGGGTGTAAACTAATTTCTTACCAAATGGAGATATGAAATAAACATTTTCTGAGGAAGTTGTCCACAAAACCGATGACAAAGCCACCAAATCCTAAGGCAAGTAAAATATAAAATCGTGATATACTTTATATTTGCACAATCAAGGTAAAATACGAGAAAGATTTGTAATTTAAAACCGTTTCAACACATCAAATATTGTCTTTCCAATAATAAACTAAAAACGTAGCCTACGTTTACTATATTGAATTATTTCTTGGCATAAAATATTTATTATTTAAGTAAAGAATACATTTATAATTTATGCACACGATTTTGAAAGTGTAATAGATTGAATATATGTCTAATATATATTACGTTTTTTAAACATTCCAGCATAATACACTTAAATATAGAATAAAATAAATAAAAAATAATAAATTTGCTATAAAGGTGTTAGAAGAATTAAATTTTAAACATTAAAATCGTATTTTATGCCAAACATATTTTACCAATAAACTCTTGAAACATAGTTATCATTTATAAAAATAGGCCGAACGTATTTAATATAATCCATACTAAGCAATAATTTATTTATCTGACTGTGTGTGTCGAAAAGGACATCTTACAACACACAGGCTCTAAAATCATGTTGTTAAATTGGTTTGTTGCATACTTTACTTGGTTTCTAACATCTAGGATGCACAGTACAGATATATATTTCACTTTATTTTCTGTACCAAATAGTATTTTTAATTGAGTTTCAAGTACCAATTATTAATTAAGTGGAAACCACGAATATGAATAACCAAAGTGATGGAAATTTAAGTATCATTAAGAGTATAAATATTTGATTTTTTTTTTTTGTGAGTGTGTGTGCTTATTTCAGGCAAGCAATAAAAATACAATAGACTGCAAAAAGTCCGCTATGCCACACGGTCAAAATAAAGAGGGGAGGGGCTAAGGGGGTTCGTATTCTATTGTCATAATTGGAGAAAAAAAAAATCTATTTTGCTGAGGGCAAACGGAGCGACGTAGTAATATGAATGGCTTTTTCTGTTCTGTAGCTATTGTTTCGACTTGGTGTAGTACAGAAATGTCGGTAGGAAAATAGGACAAACGTCAAGAGGAAAAGCGAGAGAAAAGGTGAAATAATAATAAAAAAATTGAGTGAGAAGGAATGAGTAGGAAAGAGTGTGGGTGGAAAGGGAAAAGGGTTGAGGGGGTGGCACTCTCAGTAAAGCAAGAGTCAAAGTCAAATAAGGAGTTTCGTATTAAATTCAGTGCGCAACAAACCTCGGTTATTAATTTCTCTGTTCTGTAAATCAAACAGAATTACAGGGGCCAGTTAATTACGAAGTTGGGTGGCTGCTGGAATTCCTCGTTGCCTGCCTGGTTTTCGTATTACCCTTAAGGATCCTTCCCACCCCCTCCGGATTGCTTGCTCCCTAAAACCCCTCCAGCTATCCAACACGAGCTTTTTTTCCTCCCCTCACATACACACACACACACACACACACACACACACTCTCAGAACAGAAAAAATATTCTGATTTATTAAAAAACTAATTTTTTCCCTGGCCCTCTCTTATTTACGAACCATGCCCTTGAGGATGTCGTGGTACAATTTTTTTTCCCCCTCTTCCTTCCGTCAACTACTTGCGTAGGCTACGTACATTGTCGTTGCCTGTAAACTGGTTTCGGAAATAAAACCACTTTGTGGTTTTCTTCACATTACGTCATGCATATTACTTTTGATATGTTTGAGAAAATGTTTTCTGTATGGATTCCCAAACGTAGGACTCATGATCTTAGCCCACTTCTGGTTTTGGGGTCATCCACAAACCACGTAACGTTATTTAAAAGGAGGTCGGGGGAGTTGTGATTATTGCATGGCATTAAATGGTAGGGGGGTAGGGGGTATATCACATTGTTACGTAACACAGATCTTATACTTAATTTATAACGTTGAAAATATTAAACTATTGTTTATGACTTAACTTCATATTCAGAGTTGTTTTACATCTCAGTCCCTCTTTTGGTGTCACAAGAGCTTCCCTCTGAAATAATGACATTCGATCTTGAAATGTTACGTAACACCGGCTAGAGTGAAAGAGGGGTCAGACTAAATGTCGACTTGGCGTTACACGGGGAGGAGAAAGAGGGAGTTAAAAAAAAATAGCTTAAGAATAAAGTTACGTGGTTTATGGATAACACCTAACAGTGACTTTCAGATTCGACAAATAGGCGCGTGTGTGGTGTGTGCTAGTCATTCTACAAACAGTTTTGGTGCTGTACATAATTAAACATCACTATATATATATATATATAATATATATATATACATTTAATTGACCTAGATTATTGATACTAACCACTAAAACAATAACCTATAAAATATGCCTATAGTGTAAAGTTTAATATTTAATGGCAATTATCTTTTCAGACCCCTTTTTCTAAAAACAATTATTTCAGCTTGAATCAGTAGTTCTTGAAGTAAATAAAATTTAGTAAACGATAGCTATGGGTTTCTTTCTGCCTATAGATATGTTCCTGGGCTTGTCCTTATGTATGTACCTGGGTTTGTCCTTATGTATGTCCCTGGGTTGGTCCTTATGTATGTACCTGGGCTTGTCCTTATGTATGTACCTGGGTTTGTTCTTATGTATGTCCCTGGGTTTGTCCTTATGTATGTACCTGGGTTTGTCCTTATGTATGTACCTGGGCTTGTCCTTATGTATGTACCTGGGCTTGTCCTTATGTATGTACCTGGGCTTGTCCTTATGTATGTCCCTGGGTTTGTCCTTATGTATGTCCCTGGGTTTGTCCTTATGTATGTCCCTGGGTTTGTACCTATGTATGTCCCTGGGTTTGTACCTATGCACGTACCTGGGTTTGTGTTGGCCCCCGTATTTGTCCCTTTTATCTTAACCGTGTTGGTTCCTATGTAAAAAAAAGGTCTGTTCAGTGTAGGAATTGTTTTCTGAAAGGCCTTTTTCCCTATTAGAAAGCTATTATATAGTGGGATTTTGGTAGGAAAAAAGACCTTTCAGAGAGTAACTCCTACCGTGAATGGAGTATATATCCCTGTGCCGGTCACTCCGTCGTTAGTGACAGGGCCCAAACGAAGCCCTAGTCCAAGCAGTGGTGAATAGGGATGTGGTATCGAAAGAAAAGTATCGATACCGTACACATTAAAAGTATCGGGGAAAAAAATATCGATATCTTACTCGTATCGAAAGAAAAGTATCGATAGCAGTACGTATCGGTATCGAAATTTTAATCTGAAATAATGGTTTGTGTCATCTAGTAATAATAACTCAACTTTTGCATCATAATTGTATTTTCATTTTTATTTAAACACTGATTGTCATACAGAAAATAAGTGAGAATTGAGAAATAGTGTAGTTTGTTCTTCCTACACATTTCACCCTAGTAGACATTTGTAATCCCAGCATGAGTGAAAATAACAAACAGTTGTTTCTTTCGATACCGATTCGATGAGTACTAATATCAGTGAAAGTAATGTAAAAACTGTATCGAGTAGAAAATTACTAGTATCGAAAGGAAAATATCACTATTAGTAAAGTATCGATACTTTTTTCACATCCCCAGTGATGAGCCGGTGTGTGAACAGTTGGCGACTGATGTTCGGGACCCGCTCCTTCGGGCTACCGGGTCCTACATTCCTCTCAACACCTCGCGGCTAAATGGACGGCTAGGAACGGTTGGTTCTGTTGACTCTCGCGCCTCTGGGCGATATTGACCGCCATTAAAAAACTTGGAACTACATCACCGAGATGAAGGTGTGACACGTCTTTTTCACTCGACACGTTCGTTCAAGGAACTTTCATTGAAGCAAGATTTCCAGCTTGGTCAGAGAAATGTCATGAGAAGGTCAGAGAATGTTATCAAATTTCTAGTTTTTTCACATATCATTCACTACAAATAATACGAAACTTTTATTTTTAGTAGTATAAATAACATTTTTCTTTCAGTTAATAGTAATCGCTCATCACGTTTAAGGTTCTAGTTTAGTGAACGTGAGCTAAGATCATTGTTTTTGCCAATTTTTGTACAAAGATTTTTTTTTTGACAAAATAAATCAAATATTGCTCCAGTAGAAACATTGTTTAATTTTCTTAACATTGTGATATCAATAGTTTTTGAATATCTCTCATGAGCATAGCGGCATTGGATGAGAAACTTTTTAAATAAAGATAAAAAGGGCTAATTAAATTCTAGAACACCCTTTTTAGATATTAGATAATTGTTAATTTCACCATGGGAAGAAAATTAAAATGGTTTCTACTGAAGAAATGATCTATTTATTTTCGCAAAATAAAAAATATTTTGCTATAAAAATGGCAAAAACAATGCCCTGTACTAAATTTCCATGCATTCCAACCTTAACAGTCATCCCTGTTGAGCATACTAATCTCAAAGTCAACATGCAATTTCTGTGTCGCCTTTCCACCCCCCTCTACCTCGCGTCCTTAGCCAAAGTTTAGTTATAGTTATGCGCATGTGCGTGAATTTGATTACATTATAGTAATAATAAACTAAAATAAGAATGTTTCTCACAATAATTTTAGACTGTACAGGCGTAAGTCGATCTTATACTGTGTAAATATCTCACTGAAATCCAACTAAGATCACACTACCCAATGGGCTGTGGTCTTAGACTGAAATCATTTAACCTTTACAGAGAATGACACAATTTCGTAGGCAAATTACAACTGATCCACGTATAACTGTTATGACCTGCTTTTAAAAGATTGTAATTAATCCCACATTACTGTTGGGCCACGAGTTCCTTCTTGGGAACATTAAACAAGGCGTACTGATGTACTAGCTCAGTTCCGGCTGTTGTGGCGCTCTACTTGGGATGGTTGCAAATTTTTCTCGAGCTGAGTGAAAAACGGCAAGTGATCGATAGTATGAAAAAATACTAAACTAAGCTAATCTAACCTATCATAACCTAACCCGACCTAATATAAGGCAAAAAGATTGGTGGGGCTGAATTCATATCCATCCACAGGTCTATTTCTGTTATAATCCTCCTGGTCAGTGATCGTGGCCCAACTAAGCTACGAACTTTTGGGACCTTACGGAGGATGATCACAAAGGTCACTATGGTTTGGATAGTTAGGTTAAGATTCTCACTGGCTCCCCTACTTCATGATGACTATTATCAGATCATCTAATTACTGGTACGACGTGACGTGTAGACAACCTCCAACGGTGTACCCTCGGCGACGTTCTGTGACACCAGAGCAGCTAGTTGTCTACACACAAGGCGACCGAACCTGGATGTCTTGTCCGTCCTTGTCATATATACCATACAATATTTTTTCTCTCTAACTTTTGAGATATTAACTCCCGTGGGTCAACTGTTATGCGCTGGGTGATAATCATCCTGGTCACTGGCGATCGTGGCCAATAAGCTATGAACTTTCGGTGCAAGGTGTCTTGTGACCCAACTCCTATGCGCTGAATTTCACAATGTGTATATGTCTGAAAATATTATTACATAGGGTTGCAATCTTAATAAAATATATGGTACGGACCTCCACACGCACTTTCTTGTTCTATTGTTTAAAATATTGATATATTTACTCATAATTCGTAATATAATATACACTAGCAAACCCGAGAACAAATTGCGCTAGACATACGTAAAATATTTTTTTGACTAATGGTTTTAAATTTCATAATTTTATTTTTAAAGAATTAAGGTCTTCATTTGTATATTTGGACCAATAAAAAATATCGATATTGGGTCCACGAGGGCCAACATTTCCTATTAACATTTTGACTTTCGGTTAAAATTTTCGTCATTTTACTAGGGAATGCACATCTTATGGTTATCAAATTGCTATTAAATTTCTCTTTTGTAAATTTTGACCAATAAAATAGGTAATTATTGACTATTAAATCTAAAACGATGATGATAGATCATTTTTGTACAAACAATTCTCCTAAGAGGTTGAAAGAAAGAGAACATACACATTTTTTGAGAGACTTATTTCTTACTCTATGGCATTAGAGAATTATTGCGTTAAAATTTAAGTAGTATCTCTTTAAAACTAAAGCTCACAAAATAGTATTAATATACTAACCAATATCTCAGAAACTGTTAGTTTTATAAATATATTCCATATAAAAGTTTTTTTTATTTTTAATAGTACCACGATTTTGCAGTGTTAAGTTATTTAGTATCTCAAATAGTGCGGGGATACGTAAATTTCCGCTTCTGTAAAGTACCCTAAAAGTCATTTTCATAGGAAAATAAAAACAGCCAGTTTATTTATAATATAAATCACCGCCTAGATACGAATTTTAATCGTAATCATTAGAGCCGATTTTGAAAAAATCTATTTTTTCTTTTTTCTCTTTTCGCTTTTTATTAAACTACTCTTAATTTTGGGGTTAAAAATACACTCAGACAGACGGCATTGCAAAGAACACTTTTTAGGGTCCGGGGGGTCATGAGACGTCGACATCCATCAATATTTCAGTTTAGATTATTTTTACGGTTGCAATACTTTACCTTGAATGTTCGAAATTTAATATATATATATATATATATATATTTCCATAATGGCTTGAAAGTTATTGGTTTTATAAAAATTTGTTTCGAATAAAATGTTTGTATTATAAATAGATCTACATATTTGCAAATAAGTAATTTCATATCTCAAATAATTTCGGAGATATGATTAAAAAAATGAGAATCTACGCATCAGACCGGAGCCCTTAAAATCATTTTGCCGAAATATTGAGAGTAGCCATTTTGTTTATAATATTTATAGATCTTTGAAATAAAATTTAATCAAAATCGTTAGAGCCGATTTTAAGAAAATCGACTTTTTCTCTTTTTTTCCCTTCAATAAACTACCCTTAATTTTAGGGTTAAATATCCGATTCCAAAAATGCCTTGGGGCAACCCTATAAAAACCCTAGATACCAAGTCTTAGCCCGATCGGTAAAATGGTTTAGGCTCTAGTCGGAGGTGCAGACAGACAGACGGAAATTCAAAAAATCTTTTTCGGATTTTGAGGGGGGGGGAGGGTCATTAAACGTCTAGATTCATCAAAATATATCAAGTTTGATTTTTTTTTGACGGTCACATTACTTTCTCTACCTTTAAGATAACGAGAAAGTAAAAATTATTGTAATATACTATAGTGACTTGAAAAGTTAGAAATTGGTTATGTAAAATCTGGAAAAGACTGAGTTTTGAAATATAATTTGGCTGGACATCCTGATTTAGTTGAGACATAGTGAGTTGTCTGCATGGAGGGAGCGTAAGCTGAACAGGCCTAAAAATCATACACTAGAACTGATGGAAGAACCAACATGATATTTGGTCATTTAAAATAGTTTGATAAAATAGTCATTTCATTTAATTTCTCATCCAACATTATTTGTTTTTTAATCTCCAGCGTCGTGTCTCACTACCCGTTCAGGCTATACACTAATGTGGTATTTATACTATTGTGTTAAGGACGAGACGAGTGGGAAGTCCTCTTGGAAAAAACCACCTTCATCACACCCAACCATCATTCTAAACTCGATCTCTACGTCATTGATAGTCCAGTCTATTGTGATAGTTACACCGTCATAGACCATTTGACCTAAATGGGGCAGTTTTAATTGAAAATTCTTAAAATGGGTCTAATTAATAATTGTAAATTCCTTATAAAGCTTGTAACTATTTATATATTGCACTGGTTTTATACAAGTCCCACCTTAGCTCAGTCGTTAGCTTGTCTGGCTACTGATATAGGGGTCCCCAAGTTCAATTCCCGACATGGCTGAAAATGTATCATTAGGTATATGTGAGTTCCCCCTTTAGCAGCGAGGAATTAACGGCTGGGGGGCTGAGTGTTGTCTGCTATAAATTTAAATTAGTTTATAAGTAGTGTACTGATATAATAAGTCAGATCACAAAGTGCACTTTAAATATCTAAAGTAATAATAAAGAGTTGTTTGTATAGTTTATTAATTACATTTATTCATTTTATCATATATATATATATATTTACTTAATTTATTCTTTTTCTAAACGAATTGTATTTTCTTTCTAGATAACAAATATGAACGCTATCGTTACTATACAGAAAGTATAACAACTGAATATTGTACCAACTATGCCTATGTCTAAATACATCTTCGTTGAACTCATTTAACTACAATGCACTTATTTAAATTTACATTACTAAAGGTTTTTTTATTACTTTTAAATCGACACTCACATCTGTAAAAGAATCCAGTTTTCCCATTTTGACCTAAAGAAAGCGATTGAGTGTTCATCTTCCAGCGCACGATAGGCCATAAAAAGAACACTTAAAATAAAGTATTTACATTAATAGATGAATCCTTCTTTGATGAATCAAATCATTAAACGGCCTCTGTGGAGCGATTATTAAATTATTACTCAACTCTCTTCGAACGGTTCCCTTCCTCCCCCCCTCCCCCCCTAGAAGTCACGCAATCTGGGCGCTCCCGTGTGTAACATAATTGAGTAGTAAAAATATAATCTGGGTGTGGATTGAAGGAACGTAGATCTATCATCATGACAAGTTGGCTGAGCAAATGGAAAGGTCTATTAAAGGGGCCGGAGACACCAAATTGACCTTTAGCGAACCTTTTGGTGTTGTTACCACCNGGCACTTTCAGATGTGATGGTTAGTGCTGTCTGCACCATCTGGTAGAAAGCATATGTACCAAGGAAGTTACTAAAGTTAAATGTTTTACAGTTGATTTCATCACCGAATTCCTACGAGCAAGTGACATAGAGCCTACAGATTTTTTGCTGGGAAAGGTATTTTCACATATCTTCCAGGGTTCTTTTACATGCCACAATATAAATGGTACCGACGGCTTAACTTCCCCTCCATAAGGATTTTTATCGCTTAAGAAAAATCCGTATAGCTTGGCTAGGTTTGAACCCACGATCATCAGGTCCTGAGGAAAACACCCCAAGACGACCGAGGTCAACCCATCCGTGGTACACGGATTTAACTACAATCCTGGGTTTTTTTTAACAGTCTTTTCCTGATTTGATTATAGTTAGCCACATTAGGCAAAAAAAAAAACTTTGAACCATTAATGACCCGAAATCGTCTAAATATAGAGCTCATTTATTCTAGATTGCGGGTAGTGGCAAGGTCGGGGTTTCAATCCCAGCCGGTTGCAACGAGGATGTTTTATTTTTAAGTGTTCCCTCCACGCATTTGCAGGTATATCTACTCTAAATTCTGCCTTCCTCATCCTTACCACATTAGCTTAGTAAATAGATATGCTTGCAGCCCAAAATGATTAGACGTGGTAGTAATAAATAAATCACCCATTGAATCCAGTTAAAATCCAAATAATGGCTAGAAGCGCTCTTAAAGGTGTACAAACGAGACTTAAAACATTTCGGGTTTTTTTTGGGTGGGAAACCAATTGAAGGTCACAGGGGAAATATGGGGAGCGAGGAGTGTGGGGGTTAAGTAAAATAACACATATTTTCCAAGACAATAACTTTGACATCTCAATCACCATAAGGACCCCAGAAAATACTTTCTTTATTTAAATAAGATACCTCTTTTAATTATAGTATAAAATGCATTAGAAAGGTCTCATGATTGTTTTAACAGATGGAAACACTAACCCAGTTTGAATTAAAATTTAATTCTACCAATTTTCTTCCTTTTCCCCCCTGTACCCTTGAATTGTGATCTCTCGAATAATAAGCTTTGGTTTCAAGATAAATATTGCCTAGGATCTTCCTCAACATTTGCATTGAAACCACTTTAAAGCATTTAGTGAAGGTTTTATTAATACACCATTAAAACTTTAATAGGTATGATCGTATTTTTTTAAATCAATGAAAATATTAGAAAATATTCCTTGAAAAATTTCATTTTGGAACAAAAGTTTGTTAATCAAAATAGTATAAATGGCTTCCCCCCTAAAAAAAATACTCTTGCCATAACGTCTTATTACCCGTTTATATTATACACAACACATATTTAATAATTACTATTGGGTTATAGATTAGAAAGGTTGAATTAAAAGGAAGTTTCTCCGCATTTACGCGGAGGAAAAGTGATACACTATTTAGGGAAAAACATCAAGTACCTCCGACCAGGATTCAAACCCCCTATCTTCCAGTAATCGGCAGCCCAGTATATTACGAGAGTGACGCCTTAGACCATTTGACCACCTAAGCAGGAATATGAAATGTCAGAAAATAATTTTAAAACTATTTTTGCACAATTTTAATGGGCTTTGAATAAAGTTTTTTTTTAAATCAATACGCTTATATACTAATTACGCTAGTGGTTTTAGGGATGAGGGAGGTTATATATTATAAGAAGTGTACCCACATTTGCATGAAGAGAGAATGTAAAGTCATTTTGGAAAAACCACCCTCTGTACACCCGACCGAGATTCGAACCTCGATTTCCCCCCGTCATCGGCAGTCTAGCCTACTGCGAGAGTAGCACGTTAGACCACGCGGCCGCCGAAGCGGGTTTTAAAATAATACTTGATACTTAACTTAAGAGCAACGTAATAAAACGTTACACTTACATATTGAGTCGTGCCACTTTCGAATGGCCCTGTGTTTTCAATACCGCAATCATGTTGTTTCTTATAACGTTCAGCCGCACTTCTATGCCGAGTGTTTTTACAGCGTGATTCGCCTCGACATAAACATCTCTAATAAACCTCGGCAGTAACAAGCAAGTAACATTCTGTAGTTTGTAACAGGACTACTGAATGCTTTTCAACCTTGGTTGGCATTCTAGCGGGCAGTTAAAACCAACTGGGAAACATAAAGTGAACAAAGCAATCGTTGCCATCGTCGAATCGGTGCTCTCTTTCTCATAAAATACAATCAACATTAACGCTCTAGTTTAGATAATGGGTCGGTAAAAAAAAAGCTTTAATTGGGTGTTTAATGGCACATCAACTAAAAGCTTGCCAATTGTGCCAGATATACAAACTATATTATCAATAAATAAAGTTTCTAACTGAGCAGGGATTTTAAAACTTAAATTTCTGAATTAAATAATTATCTTTTAGTAAAATTTTAGGTTATACATCTAATTGCTTATTCTTGATTGCGTCTTAATTATTTCCTATGTTTTGTTAATTTAACCAATGGAGGAGTTACTAATCCTCTTTCTAAACCAATACAAGTGAATGTCCTCTTAAAATTTCGCTCAAACCATAAATCGCGTCAAAGTGTGGTTTTATGCTTTATTCATTTGACAACAGCATAATTGGAATCAGTTTAGTAGAATTTTTATTTTAAATAAAAGTTTTGTACACTTTTTTATTATTAGACTATATCTTGGTTAAGCGATAATTTTCAAATGTATGAACCAATTTTAATGAAATAGGGCATGGACATTTCTTTGAACCTAGGCCGAACAACTAAAGTAATGGATTTTTCGATCTGGTCATCCATTACAGGACAGCGGTCACTAAATTAGGTTTGTCTGTATATTTGTTACGTGATAATTGCCAAATACGTTGAACAATTTTAACGAAACTTGTCAGGGACATTCTTAAAGATTAGGCCACAGAAAAGTAAAAAACAGACTCTCAACCTTACGGGGGTTTCGCTGCGTTCTTTTTGGCAGCTTCATTCCTTCAACACTGGGCTTCACTAGTGTCACTGCTGGGTGATGATAGGAATGAAATTAGCAATCCTCGATTTGGAGGACTCAATCTGGCAAAAGGAGCGCAAAAATTTTAACCTGGAGATTGATTGTCTGGGTATTATATTTGTCTGTGGCCTAGGTAAACAACTCATTTAATGGATTTTTAGATCTGGTCATACATTACAGGATGGCGGTCACTCAAAAATAGGTAACCTATGTCTGTATGTTTGCTGCATGATGGCTGGCAAATACGTTGAACACTTTTAACGAAAGTAGGCAGGGTAACTCTTTGAATCTAGGCCAACAATGTATCTAAATAACTTTTCAATCCGGCTCTCTATTTTAATATGATGGTGATCAAAAAAGTTTTTTTCTTTTAGCAGCTTATCTTAGAGGATTGTATTTATAATCATTTAAAGCTATCGATCTAGTACATAGGGTATATATTCCCTTCTTTTTTTTTTACATATATTGCGTGACTGGCGTTTAAACCACGGGAATAATGGTTATTCTTTATGAATATTAAGTAATTTTTAATTTAGTCTTAGTTAATTTTGTCTTACCACTTAAATCTCCAAGGAGAATTATTGTAGAAGTTTTGTCTTGAAAACCAAAGAGAATTTTTACAATTTAGTAATGATAATGACGGAGGGAAGAAGGTTAACTGTTCTTTTAAAAAAATGGTACGGAACTCCGCACGGACTTTCTCGCTCTATTGTTTAAAAATGGAGATATTTACTCAAAACTCGTAATAATATGTGAAACGAAATAATATACACTAGCAAACCCAAGCATAAATTGCACTATATTTACGTAAAACTTTTTTGAGTCCCGGTTTTAAATTTAATAATTTTAATTTTTAAAGAATTAATGTCCTCGTTTGTATGTTTGGAACAATAAGAAAGATCGATTTTGGGTGCACAAGGGTCGACACTTCGTATTAAAATTTCGACTTCCGGTTAAAACTTTAACATTTCACTGTGTGTTGCACATCTTCAGGTCATCGCATTGCTATTGCCTTCCTAATTTATAAATTTTGACCAATAAAAAATGTAAATATTGATTATTGAGACTAAAATGGAGATAGACCGTTGTTGTACAAACATTTCTCCTAAGAGGTTTAAGGAAAAATAACAAACTTTTTGAAAGACTTACTGGTATTTAATTACTCTATGGCATTGGAGAATTATTGCGTTAAGACTTAAGTAGTATCTCTTTACGACTAAAGCTCACAAAATATGTATTACTATATTTGCCAATATCTCAAACTGTTGGTTTTATAAAAATATATTTCATATTAAGGTTTTTTATTTTTAATAGTACTATTTTGCAATAAGTTATTTAGTATCTCAAATAGTTGCGGAGATACGGAAATTTTCGCTTCTGCAAAGTACCCTAAAAGTAATTTTCATGGTAAAATGAAAATATACAGCTTATTTATAATCTTAATCAACGCCTAGATACGAATTTTAATCCAAATCATTAGAGCCGATTTTGAGAAAAAATATTTTTTTTCTTTTCGCTTTTTACTAAACTATTTTGGGGTTAAAAAGACACACAGACAGACGGCACTGCAAAAACAACTTTTTGGGATTCGGGGGGAGGGGGGGGGGGTCATGAGACGTCGACATCCATCAACATTTCGGATTAGATTATTTTTACGGTCGCAATACTTCACCTTAAGTGTTCGAAAAGTAAAAAAATATATTTCCGTATAGATTAAAAGTTATTGATTTTATAAAAATATTTTTCTTATAAAATATTTGTATTATAAATAGATATACATATTTGCAATAATAAGTAATTTCATATCTCAAATAGTTTCGGAGATATGATAAAAAAAAAAGAGAATTTACGCATCAGACCGGAGCCCTTAAAAGTCATTTTGCAGAAATATTGAGGGTAGCCATTTTGTTTGTAATATTTAGAAATGTTTAGAAATTAAATTTAATCTAAAACTTTAAAGCTGATTTTGAGAAAATCGAACTTTTTCTCTTTTCGCCCTTCAGTAAATTACCCTTAATTTTAGGGTTGGATATCAAATTCCAAAAACACCTCTGGGCAACTCTATGAAAACCCTAGATACAGTAGCCCCATGGCTTTTTTGGTGCTGACTGACAGCTGACGGCTTTGAAAAGCTACCAGACCAAATTATGTATCCCTACGCCGAACCATATGATCTGCAAAAAACACGTGTTTAGTAGCTGTCACTTATGACAGTCAAAATTTATGTATATACCTAAATGTTGACTGTCAGAAGTCAGCTGTGAACTGTCAGTCAGCACCAAAGAAGCCATGGGGCTACTGTACCAATTTTTAGCCTGATCGGTAAAATAGTTTAGGCTCTAGATGGAGGTACAGACAGACAGAAATTCAAAGACCACTTTTTCGGATTCGGGGGGTCATGAAACGTCGATATTCAACAAAATCTCTTCGATTTTGTTGATGATCACAATACTTTCTCTACCTGTAAGATAGCGAGAAAGTAACTAGTGGTATAACTGTTTTATCGGTCTCAACTCCAGTGTTTTCTAAAGTATAAGAAAAAAACCCAAAGATCCGATGTTTGTTTTAGGCTGTTTTATCTACCTCACTTAGGTGTTATGTTTCTTACTATTCCTATTCCTATTCCTAACTCATTTAATAAATTACTCTTGCGCATAAAGTACAAAATTGAACATTCATATATGAGAAAAACATTTTATATTGTCCGTGTTGATCTTTGGGTCGATCGTTTATCATATCAACATACCCCATAATTAAGGGTGTATCTATTTTGATTTATTTACAATTATTCACTAAAAGTTACCTATGATATGATTTGTATAGGAAACAAGAAATTTAAAAAATATTTTCAACTACCATAACACTTAACTTTATTATTTGTATAATTTGATGAATATTGAAAAAAAATCCATTAATAGTTACAGCTTAAAATCGCACGACCTGATTTATGAATATGTTGAAATTACTTTAGTTGGAAACATTCCTTCCAACCTAAATTGGGCTGTATTTTACATAAACATAGTTAATCTATTTTGTCACTCGAAAGTGTACGTGATAAACATGTTTGTTCTTTTGTTTCAGGTAAGCTAAATGTTTATTGCTTAAACATTCTTCTGAGCCTGAAAAAAAAAGTTAGTAAGTGCATTCTTCTTTATCTTAATTACTATTAAAATATAGTCATTGTTTAAAATATTAACTCCCATCTACCCCCCTACCCCCTTCTAATTTCCTTTATTTCTGATTTCATAAACTATGCTGACAAATTTATAAAGTGCAAGCAATCATTTTTAGCGTTCAAGCTTATAAAACTTTTTGTAATCAAGTTAAACTGTCCTTATTTTTAGTAATTTAGTTTCTAGTTTCGCGTAAACAGTTATTTCATATTTCGAAATAATTTCATAGTCCAATGTCTTCAAGATTGCGTGTATAACGAAATGTCACTGGTAATCAGCCCCTTAAGCTTCAAACCCAGGTGTTTTAAGTAGAAGATCTGTCCCGTGGGCACGTTCTTTATAGCCTTGTGGTGATGTACCGCCACAGTGGCCAGACAAGACGTTCTTAGACTTCACTGCAGCCACAGAATGAGAGGAGATAAAGTGATCACCACAGCGAAATAAGAATATATAGAGATATGCCTATGCGAGTGCACCCGAGTAATATCTTGAGATTGACTTATATGGACGCACCCAAATACTAGCTTGACGTTGACTTTTAGGAGTAAGCCCAATTAATAGCTCGAGATTGACTTTTAGGATTGTATCCAATAAATAACTTGACATTGACTTTTAGGGGTTCACTCAATAGTTTTGACACTTAGGGCCAATTTCATAGTCAGATTTAGTACGCCTCAAGTGCGAGTCGATACTAAATACAGGACGACACCTACCTAAACCAAAATGGAATGGGCCAGTTTCGCATTTGAAACTGGCCCATTCCATTCAATTTCAGGTAGGTGACGTCTTGTGTTTAGTATAGCGCCGCACTTGAGGCGTACTAAATATGATTATGAAACTGGCCCTTAGTTAGTCTACTAACTGTGTGTTCCTATCTAACATCGAAATTTAGGGGCGTGCACAATTAAAAGTTCGAGGTTGACTTATCGGTGTGCACCCAATTCTAATGTTCCAGCCAGCGTTTGCCCATTTTAGCAAATTTTAAATATATATACATTCGGAATCTGATATGTTCCCCTCTCACTCTTGAAAAGGTATAAAGGTTGTTTAGTTGATTGATGTACTCTCTAAATACAATATAACTTTTTTAACTTAAAGGGCTATCTAAAAAAAATGGGATACCCTAAATCCGAATTAACAATTTTAACGATTATCTAGTCATCTGGTACAAAATAAATCGATAACCTCAAAATAGACTGCATATAAAAATACACACACAATCACATAAAAACTAAAAGATCCAAATATAAATTATATAAAATTAAAAATATCAACATATGGAAATTGCAGACTTAAGTCATTCAGTCAGGACGTCACGTGATTGCATTGTCACTAAGAATCAATGGAAGCTGAGCCACCACATCTCCTATTCTGGGCCACCCTCTCGCAGCCGGTGAAGAATTCCCAGCACTATCCTTTACTTTGAGTCAATAATTATAACTTTACGTTAAGGTGCGGCAGAAGGGAGCACGAGTAATTTTACAGTTTTTATAGAATTACATTTTTTTGGCCAAATTAAATCAAATATTTCTCCAGTAACAACATAGAGTTTAGTTTTCTGCACATGCTAATATCAACAGATCTCTAATATCTGTCAAGGGTGTCCTGGAATTTTGTCAAAACCTTTTCTCTTTATTTAAAAAGATTTGACAAAATTCCAGGACACCCTTGACAGATATTAAAGATCTGTTGATTTTAGCATGTTCAGAAAACTAAATTCTATGTTGCTACTGGAGAAATATTTGATTTATTTTTGCCAACAAATTTATATTCTATAAAAACTGTAAAAATACTTGCGCTCCCTTCTGCCGCACCTTAAGTAAGGTTTAAAATAATTACTAACTTTAAAAAAAAATTAACATAGGATAAACTTAGAACTATCCAAATACTTCCTTCTAAAATTCGAATTATTATTTTTTTTTATCATTGATTCAAATAGAAATTTCGTGGGGAATCGTTGTGGGTTCGAATTAACTCATGTCGAATTAGCCAGATCCTACTGTACATATATTATATCAACAAACGACTTTGAAATAACTTATTATAGGAGAGTGAGTCTAATTCACTTGCGTAGCCTTAGGCTATAAATAGATCCTGTGATTAGGAACATTATCTGACTGTTACAAAGCTATGCAATTGTCACTTTATATAGATAGTATAAATATGTACAAAACTTAGCCACAGTAAGTGTTCGGCCAGTATTGCTGATTGACTGGGTCAGGTGGGATTGTTGTTTTGTTGTTGTTTGAATAGATTGCGATGGAGTTGAACGCTGAAAAGCTAATTGTGTTGGTACAGGCTAAATTCCCTGTGTATAATTACACAACCAAAGAACATCACTACAGAGATATTTTACAAAAACACATAACCACAGCAACGTCCTCGTCAAACATATATACCACTACGGAATGTGGGGAAAGACTGCAGTATCCCTTCCCTCCAATATTTTGTTTTGCTGTGCTTTTTTTTTCTCTTCTATTAAGAGCGGTTTAAAGTAAACGCTTTTGCTTTGTTTCGCTGTGCTTTTTTGGTGTGCCAGGATGGGCCAAGTTCCCAAGTTGTTGGGCGCAGGTCGCCCCTGCCGTAGCTCTAACCCCTCCCCCCCCCGCCCCCCTTTTAGTAACCCCGGAGGGATGTCACGCTCAAGTTACGTGAAATATAGGCGATAATGTTCTACTTGCCTGGTGAGGACTCTCTAATGAGCTAGATATACAAGTTTACTATTGCAATTATTACTCTCGTTTAGAAAACCATAAGGTTAACGTTCACGGTATTGGAATAATACGGAACCAGTACGGCACGTCCTGATTTGATGCACGCTTGCGCGGTGAGGCAACGTCACACGATTGGGCCGCGCCTCAACACATGCTAGATTACTTTAATGTCATTCAAGAACTTGTTGTATAGCTGATTGGCTACTCTAAAGCTGATGGAGGCGACACGAGAAAAGGCCAATGTTTTTGCATTTTTTATATACAAACTTTTTTTAGCTAAAATAAATAAAATATTGCCCCAGTGGAAAAATAGTTTAATTTTCATCACAACAATTATTGAATATTTGTCAAGGGTGTCCTAGAATTTAATGATAGCTTTTCCTCTTTGTTTAAAAAGTTTCTTGTCTGATGCCTTTATGTTAGCGGTAAATATTCAAGAATTGTTGATATCATCATGTGAAGAAAATTAAGCTCTTAAGTTTCATTGAAATAATATTTTGTTTATGCCTTAAGACGTTAGAATGGTCAAGTAAAAAAAACTTACAGACGCTAGAAACCAAGTAGATTTATAACGTTACCGGGTGTCAGTCTTTAGAAGAACAAACCAGGGGGAGGGTAAATACTAATGTAAATATAATTTGTGGTGTGACCACCCTATTAAATTCTACATCATTCGATTCAAAAAGATTTATTCTACGCTCCTATGCTCGTTTCCCGAGCATTTACGTTCTTAATTATCAACCGGAATATTTGAATTTTTGGACTTTTCAAGTGGGAAAATTTTGACTTTAAAACTATGTGTATGGTGTCATCAAAAATAGTTTTGTTTTCACTCCAGTCAACACCAAACTCATGTACTATTAAAGGTTTTGTCAATATTTGACCCAAGCGCAACATCTGATTAGCAATATCTCGGCAACCTAGGCGGCTACCTTAAGCCGCTGTTTGTGTGGAGTGGAACCTGTCTATAAAAGCCGCTGTGTATGTATGTTTGTATTTATGATTGTTTGTGTTAAAGTGAGAGGAACCCCTCATGCAGAAGCTGAGTTGTCTGTGTATTTGTGCAAGAGTGAGAGGAAGGCTCTGTATTAGTGGTGTGGTATACGTGCAGCCCATCTCCCAACGTAGGCGCATCCTCGTGGTCGTGATTTCGAGGTCATGCACGGCTCTCAGGTCACGATGCTCGACGTGACCTCCTCACCGCAATTTAATAACCTGCTCCAACTCGCACCTCATGTGGGAAAAACAACACAAAGTTTTCTGACGACGTGGACGCCGCGAGGGACAAAGAGCCCTCCCGGCTCAAAATACCAACAACAAAAAAATCAATAATAAAATCTGCATTTATTAAAATAAAAAATAATTTCATCACCCGACAGGATTTTGATAGCGAAAACTTGGGATGTGTCTGGAACAGATGAGATATTAAATATTGTATTTAGCGTGCACTTCCTGGATCTAATAAATATATCATCACACAACATTCAAGAACAAATATCGCGCTAAATCTTCCAGTCATCGTCAATTCATCATTTTTAAAGGAGGAGGGTGACCTGGTGGTCTAGGGGTAAGGTGTCAGACTTCTGTGCTAGGGGTCCGGGGTTTAATCCTTGGTCCCAGCACAGATTTATCTGATTGCCAAACCCTTCCTTCACCTCTGACAGGACGTGTATTAATCACAACTTGTGAATGTGAGGAATGCCAGGCCTCCACCGTGGTTCGGATTCCACGTTAAACTGTAGGTCCTCCATTTTCATCTCACAATCACCCTACCATTACACATTAGCGTAAGTGCGTATAACCCGAACGGGTAGTAAGACGCGGTGCTAATAATAATAATAATTTTTAAAGGAGAAGCTAAACAAAAACTTTTTTATGCTAAATTTCGAGCCCAGTACTCTTTTTAAGTTCTGTAGTAGTAGTAGTAGTAGTAGTGGTGGTGGCAGGTGGTGGTGGTGGCAGGTGGTGGTGGTGGCAGGTGGCGGTGGCGGTAGGTGGCGGTAGTTAGCACCACTTCTGACTACCCATTCGGATTATACGCTTAAGTAGGCCTACTAATTATATTATTGGGCTGGGATTTTGGAAGGGTAACACAGAGGAAGTGATCTCGCATTTTCGTGGAGGGAGAGTGGAAAACCATTTAGGAAAACTGCTTAAAGTCACCCGAGCAAGATTCGAACCTCGATCTCCTCGTCTTCAACAGTATAGCTCAACACGAAACTAGCGCTTTAGTTAACTACGCCACCGAGGTTGGTCTTAAGTTATGCTAGCAGATGCTCTAGAGAGTGAGCTTATTCGTGTAGAGGTGGATGGTAGAAAGTGTAATCATTTACTTAGTAAAATCCGTAGGTGGACGGTAACTAATTTTCTATGAATGCAGTTACTGAAAATATTAGCTTATTTAATATGCTTTTTTTTTCAAACATAATACCAAGGTGTAATAGGGTTTTACTATCACTAAAACACCACCAGCGATTTCGATTACTTGGGCCAGATTATTTATAGACGTACACTACACAGTACTTGGACACGTCTTGTAATATTAATTACGGTCACCATACATGGTTCATTGCTCATTTTCTTGGTAACTAGTTTAGTAAAAACTGACTCGTATTAGCAAGAAAAAAATATATATATACCCGCATGTGGGTATATATATATATATATCCACATGTGGGTATATACCCACATGTGGGTGTTTGTGACCTTAGTTTTACATTCTGATCTGATAAATTATAGCCCGAGGAAAAAATATTCACATGCATTAAGTCAATGTTGTTACCATTGTTAATTAATACCACCTCAATAAAATATATATTGGCCAACTTTAGACTTACGGTAATGAGCTGGGGATAAGGAAAGTAGAATTTAGAAGAAACATCAACGCATTTGCCTGGAAGGAGATTGGGAAACAATTTAAGAATATAAAACTCACTTTAGGCCTATTTCGTTCAAGATTCGAACCCCGACCTTTCCATTCCCGGTAAAATGGACTGGATATACCTGAACTTTAGTCCACATATCTCCCTCCTTCTATTAGCGACTTTATTATATAACTAGAATTTATCCATGGCTTCACTCTTATTAAAACATTATTACATCAACACATTCAAATGCTAGAAAAGAACGAAACTTAAAGAGCAGTGTTTTTATGTGTCTACGAATATTCAAGCAGAAACATGGACTCACTCCCCAATCCCTTCTTCACCAAACCCCCGCTCATAGCACTGCCATTTTATGTACTAGCAATACCAGCCGCGACGAATGTTCACTGCTTACGCCCAGTTTTTCGACACCCCTTCGCTCGTTGATGTGCTAGCATGAGGGTGTATAGCTTACCATTGTTCTCTGGAGATTAAGGCCTACACCTGAGGTCCAGTATCGGTTCGATTAATACTTCTTGAGTTTACTGGAGACAAACAGGGCAGTCAGACAAAGTCTAAAAATGTATTAATTGGTATTCTTATAGTTTATACTATCCAGAAGGAAAGAAAAATGACACAAGAATTCGAATGCGCAGAAAAACCTAGCTGGTGTACCCGTGGGGCATCTATAACTTAACGCTGTTCTTTTATAGTATATTAAACTAATCAAAGGGAAAATCAACCAAATCTTAAATTATGCATAAATATTAGAATTTTATTGTTTTAAATTGTGCTACAAAACGTGAAAAGTAGGGCTATGTACTAAAACCCAACATTAAAATACAGATTATATTAATCTAAATATATGTTAAAAGCTTAAACTTCTTTTGAAGATTAAGTACGTCTCTTTACATAATATTTGTACTCTCAATTATTGGTCCTAGTTAAAAAAAATAGTAACGTGGGCATAAATAATTGGTTGTTAAAGGGTTAAAATTATTTTGCATAAAACTATAAAAGTATACAATATAGAAAAGGAATAATTATTTGTTTATAATGTATTTGGCCTAATTCGATTAACTATTTTGAATCCGCCACATTGAATTTTCGATTTTAAAGGGTTTAAAGAAAACATCATCTTAGGACCTATCGTTATGCCAAATTTTAAATTCTTAGGATGTTTTAGAATTGTTCGAATAATTAATGCAAACAGAAATATGAAAAATATATCGAATTATTATGTTCAAAATCTGGCTGCACTTTTTATATAATTTCCAATCCATAAACAAACATATCAACCAATCATTTTTAAAAACAATCTTTGAAACGAAACATTAATCACAGCCCGTTATCAGAGTCCACAAACGAACACAATCCACAGAACACAATATTTGCCTAAGAATAGTATAAGATACGTAAAAATAAATTATGTACACTGTTACAAAACATATTGGAAGTAAGAGCATCACAGTTTCACAAAGATCATAAGTGTTCAGACTCTTGTGGTTGGTTAAGGTTGTCCCTGCTACGGGTGTTTAAATATTTCAATTTTTCTCTCATATGGAAAATGTTGTATTCAATTAGTTTAGGAAATTTTTGGGAAGGACCACTTTCACCCTTTTTCAGTTTATAAATTTTTAAATCGAACGTACATACAAATTTATAGATTTATTATTATGTAAAGATAAAAAGAGTAAAATGTATATTAAAGAAATACGAGAGAATTCACCTGGAGAAAGGTTTAGTGAAAATATCGTGTAAAAATCAGCTATGGTGCATCTGGTCACGGATCGAATCCCATTCTATTAGCCAAGAGTCAAGCACGTTAAGCCTACAGCTTGCTTAGGTTTTTTTTATTGCTTTTATTCTATAGGTGTCCGTAAAGAAGGGAAACGTACCGGTTTAGGAGTAGCGGATAGCTTTGAGCCAAATCCCAATAAAAGGCTAAATGAAACAACATTGGAGAGATGGAGTTTTTTTCAAGTAAAAAAATCTCTTAGATGATCAATATTGGCTATTAATTTCTGTTATAATTCAATCATACAATGGGTTTTCGCTTTTTTTTAAATACATTTTATTATTAACGCCAGGTGTCAGTAATTGGTCTATACCGCGGTAGTTTTCATTCTACCGCTTAAGAAAACATCGCCATTAAGGGCTAGTTTCATTGTCAGACTTAGTACTCTTCAAGTGCGGCGCTACATTAAATACAAGACTACACCCTCCAAACCAGAATGGAACTGGCCAGTAGTTACATCAGTCTAGTTGGGTGACATCTTGTATTTAGTGTAGCGCCACACTTGAGGCGTAGGTCTGACTTTTGGGCCAGTTTCATCGTCATTTGTTTTAATCTTCTAAGCTCATAAATATTCCACGCACTTTTGAATTGGGCCAAAATTACCTTATCTCTGTCGTAAGCTTTGATTTTATTAGAAAATTAAATAGTTGAATATGAAAATGTGTATTTTATTTATTCTATTTTTTTTCCCTTGAAGGGTGGTGACATAATATTTTAGGAAGGCTGATTTTAAGGAATAAACATAAAATCATGGACCAAAATAAAAGCAAAAGTAGAGCGGAGAAACGATGGATGATTGATCGCGGCCTTTGATAAGTTTATAAGTCAATCGGGGCGAATAAAATTTGGTTGACCCCTGATTTATGCTACCAAACTTTAGTACCCATTACTTACAGCCTACTGAACAAAAATTAATAGTTTGTTTTTGTGACCGCGTGTGAGGACATCGGAGCATAAAATGTGCTTCATTTCGGCGGACGCTTCATTCACTCAACGATAAACTGTCTTCAGTAATTATCATTATTGAATGTTAGTTTCCCTGTAGGGACCTTTTGTGCCTCCTTTTTTTTTTTACGACAAAAACAACATAAAAATTAGACAGATAAACTAATAAATCTACGCTGCAATTTTCTTCTGGCTATAAAACGTATTAACCGTCGCAAAGTGTTCACGATAGACACTAACAACAACTACCAAAGTAGAGGGAGATTTTTTCTTTTTTCTTTTCAGAACCATAACAACAATTTTATGTATGCATCGGTGTTCGGTTGTACCGAAGGTCATTCAAATTGTCGTTGCCAGAGGGTTATTTTTTGGGTTATGAGTTGTAGCTCTGAAGTACCCACCACATGCTGTCTGCCCTGGTGGAAAGTAAAATAATGGCCGAGGTTCTTACTTGCCGTGCCCGAGGGCGTTTAGGAACAGCATTACATTACCCAAGAGTCCGTCGGGGGGGG
>CABFWB010001450.1:133810-148877 GCA_902151455.1 Timema bartmani
GGGGGGGGGGTAGCGACAGCGTACAAAGCCCGCAAGTAGGACGGGTAACAAACGACACCCTCGGGCACTTAGGGCGGGGAATTTAGACTCTTTGGAATAGAAAAACGAACCATATTTTAAATCATCAGTAAAATAGTCTGTAGGTGCTCTTTATTTATTTTTTTTCCTTCTTTATATAAACTAAATTTTTATTTGTGATTATATTAGATTGTTTCATTGGGTTTTTTTTCTTCTACGTAACGTTTTCCCTAAAGTGACAATTTTGGTCGGAAGATAAAAGGCACACCCCGGGGATACGTCGTGCAGTCCGTGCCATGTGACATCGAATGCATGTGGTTGTTTGGCGCAAGACCACGTGCGTGACGTGTTAGCTAGAGGTTTATCCGTTCGATTTAAGATTATGCTCTTAGGGTTTTTCATTTTATTTTGAATATTTTTCTCCCTGGGGGGGAGGGGGGTGGGAAGGATAACTAGTGTATACATATATTTTCTAGTACCGCGTCTTACTACCCCTTTGGGTTATACGCCTATGTAATAATTATGGTAATTGTTTTAAGGCTTATGAAGGTATATACTTAGAGGAAGTGTACCTGCATTTGCGTGGGTCTATAGTAGAAAAACTATTTTGGAAAATCCAACTCTCGACCTAGATTTGAACCTCGATCTCCCCGTCATCGGCAGTCTAGTCTACTGCAAGAGTAGCACCTTTAATCATACGGCCACCGTAACGAGTTGTTTATATTATTAAAATAAGGTACAAATATTTTGAAACACATAATCTAGTATTATGTGTACGCTCTAACTCCTCTTATTGTTGGCTCTAGCTCATTAGTGGATCATGGATTGTTGATTCTAGCTCATTAGTGGATCATGGATCATGGGATGTCAGTGTAATAAAGAATTGATGGTACTGTACTCGTCAACTACTCCTTTGCTTGTTCCCTTCCCCACACCAACCACATAAACAATAATATAGTGAGCGAATACACGTGTATCCACTGACATCAGAGGAAAAGTTTAAAACTAGTCACAAAAGACAGGGGATGCCGGTAACTGCGAAGGTTGGGGTTTGGATCCTAGTCGGGTGGTCTTGAGTGTTTTTTTCTTAGACACATGTGGGTACAGTAACTATTACTTCTACTTACCTCATGCCTACCCCATTATTGAAAATATACGAACAGCCCAAACGGATAGTAAGACCTTGTGCACACACGTAAAAAAAAAAAAAAATTAAAAAATCAATCCCATCAAGCCTAACTTACCCTGGAAAAATTCATCAAGCGACAACTAGCCACTTTCATTCGTTAATCAGAAATAAGAGATCTTGATTAGTTGTATACCTAATAAACATATTTCAGCTACACTTATATTAAGTTTTCCCTAAAAAAAATAGTAGCCATACCTTGACTGATTACAATGTCCCTATCTTGTGCTATAAATGCTATAAATGAACAAGTCAAATAATTAGTCTTATTATATTTCAGAACAAACGAACATTATAATTATTAGAGAAATTTAACATGCGCTTTCCTAACGGAATAATAACACACGAGAAAATTCTATGATTGAGAGCGAAAGAGCTTACCAATTTTGCCGGGAAAAGTATTTTAACATATTTTCAAGGATTCCTTTACATGACACAATTGACATGGAACTCACAGCTTTACTTTCCCTCAGAAGGAATTTGTGCTGCGAATTTTTTTATCGTTAATGAAAAATCCATCGAGCCCGGCTGGGTTTGAACCCACGATTATCAGGTCCTGGGGCGAGCAATATACTTAAATACCACAGAAGTCGATGAATGTTAAATTGTCATGTTGTTAATAGTGTTAAGGCTAATGGAGTTGTTTTTTTTTTCATGTTTTTTGAATGCAGACTGTTTGTCACGAACGTTGACTGTTTAATTGATGAAGAATCATTCACAATTCACATGTTTTAGTTTTCCTTTTCTAATTGCCAAATAGGGTTGACATTTTCCATTAAACAATTCATGAATTGATCTAAAATGTATTTCCTTAAGTTCCCGTTCATAAAAAAAAATTGTATCTCACGCTCGACACAAACAGCAGACACATTTTAACTTTCAAATCCATAGAAAAAAAATCTAGTTCCTTCTCAGGATGTGAAAGGTATTTTTCGGGTTTTAATTTTGCTTATTTCAAACACTCATAAAATATTTAATCCAACTTTTTCCTAGCACACGTAAACAATGCTAATTACAGTTTAAAAGCCAAGAAACTAAATAAAATTAAAACACAAGGAATGGTCTAAACTAAATTTTAGGTCCATAAAATACATTTCTTAAATTTTTTTGTCCAATTTTTAAAAGATAACTTACATTTTTCTTATAAAGTTCACTGTTAGGAAAGTTATTTCAAATTAGATGGGAAAGCACTTTTTTGGAGTAACCATCCAAACCACTCTTCAAAAAACAAAGATTACCTAGAAAAAATTTAGGTTTCACACCATCAAAATCTAAACGGCACCTATAACCTTCTAGTTACATATAGATGTAGTTCGGTAGATATAATAAGTATACCGTGACATCTCTTAAGGTGGTCATATATTGGACATGAGAAAAGGGCGGTGTTTTTGCAGTTTTTGTATCAAAACTCTTTTTGGTCAAAATAAATCAAATATTGCTTCAGTATCAACATAGTTTAATTTTCTTAACATGATGATAGCAATTTTTTTTTAATATGTCAAGGTTGTCCTGGATTTTAGTGACAACTTTTTCTCTTCGTTTAAAAAGTTTGTCATTTAATACCACTAATGCCACTATGCTCAAGACAAATATTCAACAACTGTTGATATCACCATGTGAAGAGAATTAAACTCTGTTTCTACTGGGGCAGTATTTTATTTATTTTGGCCAAAAAAGTTTCGCTATAAAAATTGCCAAAAACATTGTCCTTTAATCGCGTTCTTTAAATCCTCACCGTAATAGCGGACATCTTCCGGGATCAAAAAGTTGTCCATCATTTATGAAAATAATACATTTTATTAACAAAATATTCTCTTGGGACACAGTTGAATCTATATGAACCAAATTAGGTGGATATAGCTATCTATAATAATCTAATAACTCTACCTTTTAATATTTTACGCGGAAATTAATACATGTTGTACTCTTACGTAGTGCACTGTACAGATTGCATAATACACAGAGCAGTACGTAAATAAAATGAAATGTGAACAGTAAGTCTTATGTATTGTATTTGTGTGCACAGACTAAAGTGCTGGGACAACCCCCCACCCACCCTGATTTCTTGGAAAGTGTGGGAGATATGATCTTAAAGTACCTTATTCATTACTACGAAGGCCATTTTAGAAACTCTCACTTCGCGCGAGACGATGGCATTTCTGATATTCCTACAGTAAAATGCAGAATATGGACTAGTGTTTTCAATTTTGTGACCAGTAATTAGAGATTTGTATGCATAAATAAACTTATCTAGCAGTGTCCGTTTTCATTTTTTTATAAAGTACGTTATTGGGAAGTTTTTTCACAGTAAGAGCTCATGTTATTTTGCCGGGAAAATTTAAACCATCCATGAAGAAGAATGTCCTATTTATAAGTGTTCGTTAAGGTGGAGTGCTAGTGAGCGCCAGTTTAGTGCATTAATTTTGCAGTTTTTATAGCATAAACATTTTTTGGCCAAAATAGATCAAATATTTCTTCTATATGAACATAGAGTTTAGCTTTCTGCACATGCTAATCTCAAGAGTTCTTGAATATCTCTCATGAGCATAGCGACATTTGGTGACAAACTTTTTAAATGCAGAGAAAAAGTTGTCACTAAATTCCAGGACACTCTTGACAGATATTAAAGAACTGTTGAGATTATCATGTGCGGTAAACTAAACTCTATGTTTCTATAGGAGAAATATTTTATTTATTTTGGCCAAATAAATGTTTATGCTATAAAAACTTCTAAAATACTGCCCTAAACTCACGTTCACTAGCACCCTATCTTAAGGGAGATTTCACTGTATACATAGTCATTAAAGAGTATTCTTGGGGATGAATAAGTCGGATTGGTGTTGGGGGAATCATCAAAATGTGTTAGCAAATAATAATGACCCTTATTGAAACCCAGGGGAAGGGTACGCTCAATAATTTTACACAAACTAGTGGTTTGTGTAAACATGTGTGTCGTTAAAACGATAGTTTGTAGTTTGCGCAAACTAAACCTGTCTGTGTTTGATTTTATAGTTGAGGTTGGCTCAAATACTGATTGTGTGAACGGGTTTTATTGTTCGTAAGTCAGGTGCATGCGCATACAGTGTAGATAACACACATGAGCTGAGACGGGAGGCATAGCGAAAATCATTTGGATCATCCCGCAATTAAACAATCAAATGAAAGTATAAAAGGTTATGCATGTGTAAATCAGTCTGCACAAAATTATTTGCGTGAACTCGTTTGAAAAAAATGTTTGAGTGTCTAAACCCTGCTTAAGAAAATAACTATAATCACTCTTTTTACTTAGTTTGAAATCATTTGGTAATTTTTATGGTGTTAACCTCCTTTGGAAAGATTAACCTTAGGCTATTTCTAATGTATTTATTTTATTTAAATTACTGTGGGGGTTTTTATTTTTCTGAAAAGATTAATAATTGAACTTTTCCCAAATGGAAACATTTAAGGAAAAAACTAAGGGAAGACTTCCCGGTAAATTTTTCCATCACACATTTCTCTAAGTACTGCAACGCTTCACTCGCCATGTTTTACTCTAGACCAGTGATTTTCAACCTTTCTCAACTCACGGCACACTGAACAAGCCGTTAAAATAGTCAAAGCACAAACACATTCTCCCAAGGAGATATTTCATTATTAAAATAACGAGTATTAAGATTGTATTAAAATGTTCCACAGCTAAGATTCGAATAGCTTTGTCAATTTTAAAAATAATGTTGGTCATGGATTAAAAGAATAAGATATAATTTTATACCTCAAATTTTTTTTTGCTTCTTTTTTCTTTGTTCTCCTAAACTCCCCCGGCACACCAGTTGAAAAACTCTGCTATAGACCGACAGTCAACTCCAACGGGATTTAGAAGTAGTAAAAGCCATTCCTCTCGAAAACAATAAAATGTCAGGACGTGTTGCCGTGTCGGTCGTGGATATCACTTTAATTTGATGTATAATAAAAACGACCATTTTTCCCTGTAAAATATTTTATTGTATGACGTACCACTGCGTGTCTTGGGATTTAATTATTTTATTAAATTAATATGTATGGTGCAAAACGAATGCGTGATATTATTGTTACTGAAAAAGAACTTATTTTTGAACTTTAGACTTCGTTGGAAGTTTTAATATAGTAATTAAAAAACACACAAACATTCAAATTCATCAAAAGATAAATTTAAAAAATAAAAACACTGCCCCTACAGTAAGGTAATCATTTGTCCCCGATTTGTGTTAATGCCATTTTTAATTCATTTAGATTAGATAAAAATGTTTTAATCAAGTCACTTGCTAAAATATTTGCCAGCAACGAGAAATATATCATTGCTTTCCGACTTTTTTTTTGTTTGTAACCCCTTGGCGCTAGCTATGCGCAGGTTCGTTCACTACTTTAATTTACCATATCCTATCACTTGACTATTATATATCACTACGTTTATTTGAGTTAATTTATTGACAATGTCTAATAAAACAATATAAAAAAGCATCACTATAACGTGTGCTTTGTACTCCTCGTCTTCCTTTAAGGTATTAAGCTCACCTTGCATTGTTTCTACCATGGTTTAGTTTATAAGATAGTCATAGTGTAATCCGTCAATGTAAGACTGCTACTTTCAACGTAAGCGGAGTGTACCATTTGAATGGAAAATACCTTTTGCATCTCCCAATAGTGATTTTAAATTATGTCTATTAAAATACCAAGTATAAAGTTGTCCTTTTACCCATCAGGGGCACGACCAAGTGACCTCTAATTATTGAGCCTCACCACCTGGGTTGAGCTCCCGAAATGATATATTTTGTCAGCTCACAGGAGGTTTGACCATTTTGTCAGCGACATGCCACGCTCCATCCCCAAAACAGTAGTGTTAACATTTGTAATAAAATTTATTGGCATTTGCCTGGAGAGAAAGTGAGGAAAACACATCGAAAAGCACATTCTGGAAAACATCCCCCAGTCTTCTCGGCCTGGACATAGCTGAATCTCGACATATTAGGATCAAGATGAAGACCCCACTTGAACTCACGGCTGCTAAACAAACTCCGCCTTTATATATTTCTTCTTTTTAATCTTCAAACATATGTTTATATTGAGTAGGAAACATGTGTTTACCGTTTGTTAGAATATCCTTCAACTCTAAGTATACTACACATAACAAAACAAGTAATGCAGCGTCTCGAATCTCAATCATTCGAGGTTCTTGACAATATTATATAGAGCTACACCTTGAACACATCTTTTAAATAGCAGATTTTCTAAGCAATTGTAACGTAATCGATGTTGATGAAGTAAATATTAAATTGTCCCGAGATTGGGAGCCTATTCTGGAAAGTTTGATATTGATAAAACTGTTTATGTTGTACACTCTTTATTATTTATTTATTTATTTACACATTGATGAAATTAAAGTCTGTATTGATTGTGATCACTTATACTTTATGTTTACGTCTACTCTCTCTCTTTGACCGGCACCTTCTGTTTACGTCTACTCTCTCTCCTTCACTGGCACATTCTGTTTTACGTCTACTCTCTCTCCTTGACCGGCACCTTCTGTTTACGTCTACTCTCTCTCCTTCACTGGCACATTCTGTTTACCTTCTACGTATATTTTTTTATTATATGTGGATGTGTCCCTTGCTTGTATATCTCGCGACGCTGTCAAGAGTAACCAATCGGGTATTTCTCTTCAACAGGTGCAGTGAAAGCTAGCTTCCTATTGGATATAGGGAGCTGGCTTTTCTCGCTAGTTTGTTAAATACTGCGGAGTTATATTTTGAGAAAAGTAAACAAGTTTTTCTAGTGAAATCCTTTTACGGACTATTCTGCGAAAACGCGTGATTCTCCATGGATGAAGTAAAAAGATAATTTACATACGATACTTTAAAGAAAAATACCTTCATCCATGACTTTTTAAATATATGAGAGCAGTCCAAAAATCAACTACATTATACAATAATGATCATCAGGATGGACTTTTTGACCAAAAAATTATTTAAAAAAAATAGCTATACATTGACAACAATTCTAAAACAAATGCATAAACCTAGTCAAAAAAATTAGCTAAAAAATATGAACAAAAACTCGTAATGAATGCACACGCTTAAATCAAACACGCACTTTGCAGAACTTAAGAAAACTAGTTCATAATTTACATGCACATGAGTATTGACTGTGATGTAGTGAAGAAAAGTCATCAAAATCTGTGCCATGATGATGATGATGATGATGATGATGGTTTAGAAGAAAATGCTTCCCATAATTTGATAAGCCTTGTGATAATTGTTCTACTCTTATTTGTTTTGTCTTTGTTTGTTGCCACCTCAAAGAGCTTGGGAATATTTAGTCCCAACAGGGCTTCCTCCCGAAGCGCTATTATTACAATCCAATTTACTCATTAGAAAGTTTAACAACGCCAACAATAGTTTCCGACGATAGCTTAGCATTCATAGCAAGAATCTCATTTATCAAGTCAAATTAGCCGATAGCGCAGCTGAAAAGCTGATCCGAAGCATGCCAAGTACGCGGTAATGACGTAATTGCCAATTCGCACGGACCGCCGTCATGACATGGTTGTGATGATCATCATCCACTAGCTTGTCAACTTTAGACATGGTTTATTAACATTCCTAAACCTTTATTTTTTTGATCAGGGCTTTTCCAGCATTCTTGGGATGCCGGACCAGATGCTTTCGAAGTGACACGATAACGGGCCGCATCTTCTGAGGTTGACAGCTGCTGTTTAAAGTGGGAGTGTAGGCAACACGGGTTAAGGACAATATTATTCAAAATTATATTTATTTTTTATGCTAAAAAGAAACCAAATAATTCTCGAGTAGAAACTTAGTTTAATTTTCTTCACGCCGTAATATCAACAGTTCTTGAAAACCTGCTTCGGTGGCCGCATGCTCTCTCGTTAGACTATACTGTAGATGATGGGAACCAAAATTGTTTTCCACTCTTCCTCCACACAATGTGGGTACACTTCCTGTACATTTTACCTCCCTAATCCTTAAAACCATTAGCGTAATTGGTACATAAACGTATAGTCCGAACGGGTAGTAAGACGTGGTGTAAAAAATGGTTGAATATCTATCAAGGGTGTCCTGGAATTTAACAACTTTTTCTCTTCATTTAAAAAGTTTCTCAGCTAATGCCGTTATGCTCATAAGAGATACTCGAGAACTGTTGAAATCACAACGTAAAGAAAAGCTTGTTTCTACTGGAGTAATATTTTATTTGTTTTGGCTTAAAAAATGTTTCGCTGTAAAAAGAAACTGCCAAAACTCTGCCCTTAACTCGCGTCCCCTACACGCCCACCTGAAAGGCGTTAGTTTATGGCGTTTATGAATTTATATTCTAAGTGGGCTTATAACGTTTCTGGGTGGAGCTGTCTGTTTGTAGGAGAATAAACAGAAAAGGAGGAAAATACAAGTGCCAATACAATTTATGTTGCGACCCCCCTTATTAAATTACATCATTCTTCACAAAGATCCATTCTAAGCTTATATAACGTTTAACTTTTGTTTCCCGGGCATTTAGGTCTTAATGGTCAACCAAAATATTTGTATTTCTAGACTTTTCAAAGTGGAAATTTCAAATTTTAAACCATTTTAAAAGGTCTATATATGTATACGGTCATATAAAATAGTTCTTTATTAATCTAAGTTAACATACAACTCTATTTGCAATTAAAATTTGTATCAATATTTAACCTAAACACATCTTATTGGCGCTATTTCATCTTCCAAGGTAGTAAGTACCCTTAAACACTTTTCTAGTACTCACCGTAACATATAAATATTTTCAATAACATTTCTTACTGGTGGTAGGGATGTGGGTTGGAAAATTGTCCCAAAATTTTTCTTTTTGGAAAATGTTCAATTTCATTTGTTTTACGGAAAAAAAAATTAGTTATTTATTTGAGTTTCAATACAGCAGTAACAGCGATTCCATTTTTCTTCTCACAATCACATATCGAATACAGTGCAAGGTGATTAAATCTGTCACTAACGTTGTGTCTGCTGTCTACCAGATAGGTTAATAATATTAATCAAAGCCTTTACGAATCCATACCACCCCCCTCCCCCAGCATTTAATGAGCTGAAAACATAACCGAAAGAATTAAATCTCTAATTGCAATTAGTTGTTTAGAATTTATTTTCACTAAACCGCAAATAGGAAAGTTATAACAATTTTAAGCTTAGCTCAAAAATTTGCTAAAAGCCTTTTCCCCTTCCTTCATTCTTTCCTCACTTGTCCTCAACACACTTTTTGATGGCTTTATGTATATATGTAATAACCGGGTGTCCATAGACCTGGCAAACCTAAGAAACAGGGAAAAGTCAGGGAATTTGATCAGATTTTTTGAATTTTCACACCTTCACACACACACAACTTATTCAGGCCTACAATATTAAAATAACATTTTTCTTCCAGTTAATACTCACTGTTAATTGTTTTTAACATAGTTGTCCCTTTTGAGCATACAAAATTAAATGATCAAAGTTAGCATGTAATTTTTGTGTCATATTTCCACCCCTCTACCAAACGTCTTCGGCCAAAAGTTAGTCTATGCTATTCGCATGCTCATGAATTCGATTGCACTATGAAACAAACTAAAAAAAAGTGGCTCACAATTTTAAGCTACTGGTGTAAGGTGATCTTGTAATATCTCAATAGTATCGCACTGAAATTTAACTTAGCCCTTCGCTTTAGGCTTAAATCCTTAAACCCCGTCATAGTGACACCATTTCAGAATGTTTAAATGTTTATAAAATAATATTTGTAATTTGTAGTGACTATGAAAGATGGAAATTGACTCTGGAAAAGTCAGGGAATTTTAAAATGTAGTTTGTCTGAACACCCTGGGTAAGCTCTAAGTACCCCCTTTACCAAACCTACCCCTTCACCTACTTAGCAGATCGCAAGCCGTCCCCACCACGGAAAATGTTCCAATAAATGTTTTACAGGTACATTTTTTATCTTTAGCTGGTGGATTATCTAGAAAATATTTCACAGCCCTGGAAATACCTTAGTGACCCTAATCTCTACACCCCTGGCATAGATAAACAGCTTCTAACAACCAAACTCTTAAAAGAAAATATTTCTACGCCATTTCCCACCTCACGTTTCTACTTTTTCAACTTTAGTTTAGACGAAGCTCCTTGAATTACTTGCACAACATTATACAAGTGATTGATGAGGACGTTTTGTGAGGATTTTTTTTATTATTATTATTCAAAGAAGAGTGAGCCTTAAAGTGTAGAAGTTGTTTAAATGGACGAACATAAATTAATGCAACGTTCTTTTAAAGTGAGACAACAGAAGTTAGTTGAGGTAAATTAACAATTAAAGTCGGGTGGGAGATGTTATGTCAAATAAGTTTTGAAGTTAAAATTGTAAAATACGCAAGACAAATTCATGGTTCCTCGTGTATGAAGAATATTTAACCCACCTCGGTGGCCGAACGGACTAAGGCGTTATTCTTTCAGTAGACTAGACTGCTGACAGGGATGATGACAGGGACTGATGACAGGGATATCGAGGTTCTAATCTCGGTTGGGTGCACTGAGGGTGGGTTTCCCTAAATGTTTTTCCACTCTTCCTCCACGCAAATGTAGATACACTTCCCCTTAATATAGCCTTCCTCAACTCTAAAACAATTAGCGTTATTAGTACATAAACGTATAACCCAAACGGGCTAGCAGTGCTTAAGAAAATGTAAATGTTGGACTACGTGTTCAAAAATAATCTCAAAATGTTAAGTCAAGAACTAAAATTATAATTAATGGCATGTTAAGATGCATCTTGAATTTTGTAAAACCTAGATTTAAAAAAAAAAGCTTTGAATAAATTGTGTATGTGTAAAAATGTAAAACGGTTCGAATAACTTAAAACACTTTGATAGTTACAAAAATCCGTCAATTATAAAACATTTACACTCTTACATATAAAACCCCATTAAAAACTTTTTTTCTGCTAGAATCTTTATGGTACCTTTTTTTTCCCAAAGTAAAATTTAAAATAAAAATTGCAATTTAAATCCTTGACCATAAACATTTATGTTGAGTATTACTTTATTATTTATGGGATACTACAATAAAATTGAAATATTCTCTACACATAAGTAAACATGTTTTTGTGAGAAAATGTGCTTTCATAGAATTTTTGAAATAGATAAGAAACAAAGTCAAACAAACATAAATTATGATTAAAGGCTAAACTAGTTTCTTAAATATGTAAAAGAAAAAAAAATATTGACGTGAAATCAGCGAGTCAAACCGAAATAGTTATCAGTTCTAGCTCTTGTTTGGTAAATAATTATTTCAATTTTGTATTTAAAAGTCTTAATAAAGCCTTACCATTTAAAAAAAATTCTTAGTTAAAAAAAAATATAGCAAAGTAAAAGTTTTCCTACATTTGGCAGCATAAAGTCCTACCAAGTCGAAGGTAGCTCGTGATCTTAATTGATCACTCGTATGTAGCTGACGATTTTCGCACGTCCACCACAGACTTTGCCCTAAAATATGAGTGAAGAACGACGGCATAGGACGATTCCTGGATAGCTCAGTGGTTAGAGCATTGACGTACTAAGCCAAAAGTCCCGGGTTCAATTCCCATGTCCATGTGTCATTTTTTAATTTAAAGAATAAAATAAGTTATTTATATAAAAAAAATTATCTTGACATAAAATCCCAAGACAGAGGAAAATAGACAAACCTCAAAATTAAGTTAAAGAAAGAAGGGTATAAAATAAAACTATAAAAATTGAAAACCTTTACTAACCTTAAAAAGAAATCGATTCTAATTCCGGTTCTGGTTCTTTAAAAATAATATTGTTGGTTTCTGTTATCGGCTCTTGTTCGACTCCCTGTGGGTAACACTACTGCTTAGAATATAGGGTTGTGTGAGGTGTGGTATAGGAGTGGGGGAATAGAGAAGAGAAAGTAGGAGGGTTTCTTGTTGTTGTTTTTTTAATGTAATATGCTTCGCCACTACCATAGAACAAAATATTTATTGCTCACTCTAGATCTCTTTCATGATAACTCCATGCAGAACACACCGAACTGCGTCGAATAGTTTCTAAAAGATACCAAGTCCATGAGTGCAGTCATGACTCTCCGACATAAATGGAAGACTAATGTTTTCCTATGATTTGTCCTCGAAATGCGGTTTTATTCCTGTTCTTTAAGTCAACAATTCAAAAGATTGGTCCGACGTTGGGGACGCTTTGGCTGGCTAGTGTTGCCTGAACCATCTGGTAGAAATCACATTTACTAGGGGAGTTCAGAAAGTGTTGTGGCTCCCCCGTTGTCTTCCACACTGTATTTCTATGAGCGAGGTTGAAAGGGGCTACCAAGTTTTTTTGGGTAAGGTATTCACATACCTTCTAGGTATCTTTTACATTCCACAATAAACATGGGACCAACGGCTTTACTTTCCCTCCGAAGGAAGCTGTGCCACGGATTTTAATCACTGACGAAAAATCCGTTGACCTCAGTTGGATTTGAACCCATGAACATCGGGTCTTGAGGTGAGCACTTTACTCAAAGACCACTGAGGTCGACTTATACATTTGAGCTGTTACTAACACATACATAGTAGCTCGTGTTAATATTTTTGATCGCACCACGTCTTAAACTAATCATCAGATCCATTAACATATTTAAGATAGTGTGGTAGACATGAGGAAGGTAGACCGTAGAGGAAATATACCTGCATTAGTATGGATAGAGCAAGTGAAACCATTTAGTAAAATACATCTTAGTACACTCAACCAGGATTCAAATTCCGACCTACCCATCAGTGACAATTCAAACCATATGAGACAAGGTTTTTTTCCCCACGTTTCTACCAGTATAGTTGTTTTGAATAAAATATGTACCTATCGTGTAAACTTGATCCAATAATTTAGTTTCAGTTTTCTTATCTTCATTGGAATATAAATTTCTACTAACTCTCCCGGATTTCAGTAAAAAAATCTCTCTAGGTGTAATACGTCATTATCTATAATTGAATGTTTCAATTATCTTGAACTTTGCCGAGGCCTGTTAATAAACCAAAAGACTGTGTGAAACAAAAAAAAGTGTTTTAAATTACTCTGAGAATGGCTAAGAGCTGTCCTATTTCGAAAGATTTTTTTTACAGTTATAAAAAGTTACTAAAACAATTCTTATAGATTTGTACGAAAGGCTATGTAACCCAAAACTGTCAGTTTCGTAATTTGCAAACGACTGAATTATATGAACTAACTATTCATTTCAGTGAAGTGAATATCTTTGAAATGTTCCCAACGGAGGACTTTTCTGTCCCTCTCTAATGTTTGGAGTGATCCACCAAGACGTGTGTTGGAAAGCAGTCTGGAACGAGCCATCAATCCGTATTTTGGAAATCTGTCTGGAATTAGCCCTCCATTCCATGTGTTAGAAAGCTGTTTGGAACGATCCACCAAGCCGTATTTTGGAATACAATCTTGAATGAGCTCCCATGCTGTATTTTAGAATACTGTCTGAAATGAGCCACCGAGCCGTATTTTGGAATACAATCTTGAATGAGCTCCCATGCTGTATTTTAGAATACTGTCTGAAATGAGCCACCGAGCCCTATTTTGGAAGACTTTGGAATGAGCCACCAAGCCGTATTTTGGAAGACTTTGAAATGAGCCACCAAATCCGTATTTTGGAAGACAATCTTGAATGAGCCACCGGTATTTTAGAAAGCTGTCGGGAATGAGCCCCCCATGCTGTATTTTGGAATACTGTCTGGAACAATCCACCAATCCTTATTTTAGAAAGCTGTCTGGAACGATCCACCGAACCGTATTTTGGAAGACTGTTTGGACTGACCCACCGAGCCGTATGTCAGAAGCGCGCAAGGCCGCTGCAGCAGTTTGGCCGACACTCCCATGGCCGGCCAGCTACAGCTACCTGTATTTGAGAGGCCGGCCCACCGTTCTTGTGACCTGTCAAGTTGGGGGCCCACCGTTACTTTTAGATTACAACCCCTCCCCTGTCCCTGACCAACATGGTATTTGTTAATCTTGGTCCCACCACGACCCACTCAAAAAGTTTCGAATCTCTCTCATTCCTGTTCTAAGAGACTGGGCACGAGCCTAATTAACCAGGTTCTTCCATTTCCTCCCTCTCCCCCACTTCTGCCCTCTCCCTTCCCCTCAACCGACTGTCCTTCAAGGTAAGCGAGACAGCCTTATCTTAATGTTCCGGTAATCATTATGTAGAACTAGTTTATGTTTGTGTGTTTTTGTATACCACTTATATTTGAATATTATTCATTGAATAGTTAAATTTGTTTCTCAACGTAGCACACTTTTATTTACTTTTAAAACGCGTTTAGGAGGAAGCATTTTAATTATTTTTATAAGAGACCATCTCATGGTTGATTAACAAGAGTTTTTGGATACGCTTGAAACAGGAAAAAGTATGGAATTTATGCATTCTTCACTCTTGACAGCAGCGAAATTAGAATTAGTTTAAAAGTGTTTCTATATTAAATATTTATTTTTTGATGTTGTATATTTTTAATACTGTGAAACTATTTAATTGGTCTAAATTGCTCCTTTTTTCTTTTCTAATTAAGACTCCAGAAAATCGCATTAAGGTGGGATGAGACGTCTACTTTGAGCTGTTTTACCGACCCGAGCTAGATATCCGTGCGAATAAAACTAGCTGAATCGCGTTTTTATTTCGCTATGCCAGTTAATAAATCCCATTCTCGGTGTTGAACCATATTTAATCCCGGGGCCTTATACTTCAAACGAAGATCGTAAACTGTCGCTAGACTTTGCAGCTTACTGTCACTCTTGTCGGTCGTTATTAGGACATTGGAAAATCCTTTTTTTTTTTTTTGAGCTGTTTG
>CABFWB010001450.1:148924-159402 GCA_902151455.1 Timema bartmani
TTTTTTTTTTTTTTGAGCTGTTTGAGCTGGAGACATATTTTATTTATTTTGGCCAAAAAACTGTGTAGGCCTAAAAATAGTAAAATATCTGCCCTTTATTGCTTTCCCTTCATTCCAAACTTAAGATAACGCATTCGCTACAAAAAGGTGGTGCAAAGTCTACATATTGTGAGCTGTAGAAGTGATGGACAATTTTGGCTCAATTCGAAACTGAATACATTGTAATCTACACAAGCTACAAGTTCTTTAATTTTTACTAACTAAAGTGTTTTTACCCGCACATTTAACACCGCGGCTACCCATATCGGTGGCTGCGTGGTCTAAGGCACCACTCTTACGATATACTGGATTGCTGTTGACCTAAAGATTTGAGTTCGAATTCCAATCGGGTGTTTTTCCTGTCTACTTTTCCACAAGTGTATGTAAATTTCTAGTGATTTTTTTTATTTTATTTTAAATCCTAGCGAATTAATCCAATAAATAATTAATAGCCTACCTGTACCACTGAACGGCCTATATAAACCTATTCTCAGTAATTAAAATAGGCCTCGATTTAGTTTTTCTAAAAAAATCTTACACTTGTATGATTTTAAAACAATTTCATAATTTTAATCCAATAAAAATTAATCAAATCAAGCTTTTTAATATAATACTTAACTATTTGGTTGTACCTTTTACGTATTTTTGTTTGTTTAGTATGATTATTATTTTAATACTTAAAGTGAACTTATAAAATCAATTTAAAATTTAGAAAATATATATAATGTAACTTAGAAAGCAGTAAAAACTATCAATACTATTTTTTTTAACTTTTACTGCTCAAAGTCCGTGAATAATATTTTGGTTGGATTGTTAAATTAGTTTACACGATTTTATAACTTATTATTAGAAATTGTTGCCATATACTTTGGCTATATTTGATTTATTTTTTAAGGTATCTATGTGTAGAGCTTACAACATAAAGTAATTTCAGAACACACATTAACTGATTCAACAATACGCGTAGCTGTGTACAAAACGTGAATCCCGTACAGTACGGTTTGCTGGTGATGGGTAGATCAGAATTCATATCCTGGCTGGGTATACAGAAGGTTTTAATTACTTTATGACTCCCAATTCTTCCTCACCTCAAATTCGGGAAAATTCTGTCACAATTCTTTTCTTCGTATCCCGCCCTCATTAGTGTAACTAAATACGGATAGCAAAAAAAAAAAAAGTAATACGTGGTGCAAAGTAACTTTAATTTATCGTAAAAACGTGGTTTTAGATATAAGTAGGCATAATATTAATTATATAACAAACTTAGATATTATTTAAGTAAACATAAATGTTTGCCAAAGCCCAATTTTTATTTGAAGAAGCTTAATTGACAGATGGATTTACTGTCACGTATTCATACGTAAAGTTATGTTATCTATGGCTGATACTTTTGATTGATATTATCAATACCTATTAAATAACTAGAGATATAATCCTCGAATCCCCAGAATCCTTTAGTATTCGAGAGATTCGAGATTTGATAAAATCTCAAAGTTTCTCGAAAAAAATTAATACTAAGACCTTGACTTGAAATAACTATTTGAAGTAATTGGTAAAAGGAATGTTATATACTTGTGTGGTTAGTAAAATAGCAAAATCTCAAAAAAAAAGGGCACTTATCTTTGTAGGTTGCATCGTACTTAATAGACATAACCAATAAAATATCATTTTTCACTGACAATAAGCCTTAAACAACTCTTAAAATTAAATTTTAACCAAGATTGTACTTTAAAAAATTGAGGTTTCAAATTTGGATTCGAGATTCGAAAGAAAATTTGAAATTTGGATTTGGATTAAAGAAATAAAGAATTCAACCCATCTTTAAAAATAACACTAGTAAAATAATTTACTATAATATTTTGTTGTTATGTAACTTTATTCTTACCAAAATTCCGCTATTTATTTACCTCTTCTTTTTGAGACGCCTACATAATTTCTGCCGACTATACCCAATAGAATAGTAAAGTATTATTAATAAAGTATTGCCGCTATTCACTTGTTAATTGTATTATGCACGGCTGGGACGACGGAGGTTGCAAGTCATCTCAAAGTCCCTCCTAATGAAGTAGCCTAACAGTAACACCATGAAAGAGCCTACATTACATCGTCGGCCAAGCGGAGCGCGCGAGAGCAACAGGTCGATACACTTCATGTCATGATCGGCTCTATACATCAACACTCTTTATACCAGCACCGCCGAGAGTGGACGAGTAACAAGAATGCTTCCAGGAGAGGTTGGAGCTGTGGATAAATGCTGAAGGTGTTATAACTTTAGGCGAATGCTGGGGAAGTTTAATTCTAGGCGAATACTGGGGGAGTTTAATTCTAGGCAAATGCTGGGTGAGTTTAATTCTAGGTGAATGATGGGGGAGTTTAATTCTAGGCGAATGCTGGAGGAGTTTAATTCTAGGCGAATGCTGGAGGAGTTTAATTCTAGGTGAATGCTGGGGGAGTTTAATTCTAGGTGAATGCTGGGGGAGTTTAATTCTAGGTGAATGCTGGGGGAGTTTAATTCTAGGCGAATGCTGGGGGAGTTTAATTCTAGGCGAATGCTGGGGGAGTTTAATTCTAGGACGAATGCTGGGGGAGTTTAATTCCAGGCGAATGCTGGGGGAGTTCATTTCTAGGCGAGTGCTGGGGGAGCAAGCTACTGGGTGAATGCTCGGAAGTTGGTTACTTGGTGAATTCTCACGAGTTATTTACTTGGGGAATGCTGGGGGGAGCTAGTTGTTAGATTTGTATTTACGTGCTCTGTCTAGGGCTATACTCATATTGTACAATAACTAGTTAAGAATGAGGGAGGTAAAATGTATTTAAATGTATCCGCATTTGCATGGAGGTTGGGGAAATATTTTTTTAACACCTAGTTACATCCAGTCGGGATTCAACCCCCCTCCCCATCATCGGTAAACCATATTAGATGAATTTAACATTTATTTTGCGTGCTTACCAATCGGGTGCAAATCACGATGGACTTTGAGTCAACTTACTCTAAGTTTAGTTGTGATCCCAGCCACCAATAGCCCGATTAGAGATGTTGTGTCTGTAAAACAATATAAATTATGTGAGTAATACTTCACTTGTTGAACACTAAATGTCACAATTACCCGCTTCGGTGGCTGCATGGTCCAAGGCGCTACTCTTGCAATAGACCAGACTACCGATGATGGGGATATTGTGGTTTGAGCCAGTCGGGTGTACTCTGGGTAGTTTTTCCTAAATGGTTTCCCCCACGCTTTCCACGCAAATGCGGGTACCATTTCTATAAATTCAACCCCACGCTCTCCACGCAAATGCTGCTACAATTCCTATAAATTTAACCTTCCCTATCCCTAACCCATTATCGGAATTAGTACATAAGCGTATATCCCAGATGTATGGTAAGATGCGGTGCTAAAAAAAAAATTGTCACTCTCAAATAGTCAAAAGTTGATATTCTCACTACAGATTTATTATGAAGCAATTTCTGAATGCAAATAATGAACCTGTCATACTGTAGTTACAAATCAACATCTGCAGTTACAGTTTATACTTTTTTGAAATATATATTTGTTAATTAATTGATAATTATTGGTCATTGAAAGTTCTTTAATACATTTTTGCATCCCAAAGAGAAGTTAATGTTCAAGTAAAGGCTAATGACCACACATTATTTATTGCGAGACTAATAATTTAAGAGCAACTCAAGTTTATTCAGTTATGCTATTCCTTGATCGATAACCTGACTACATTACAACTTAGATTTTAATCATTTAGAACTTGTATTTTACTGTACAGTATTTTAAATTAGCTATAATAAATAATGTAATAATTGATGGGTATGTTAACAAGCTGGAATGGTTCGATAATGCTTATGATAATAAACCGGAGAATTGAAAGCACTCCTTTCTTGTCATAAAAATAAAATGAAAGATTAAACTAAAGGATTTATTTATTCTATATATTATGTATCCCATTTTTAAAAGTCCTCACTATTAAAAATAAGCATAACATTTGGGAAACTTATATCTATTCACATTCTTTGATGATTATAACACTAGTTCTTCAATATATTCTTATAAAATCTCAATAAAAATTGTTATTATTTTCTGTAAAGTAGAAATAAACTTTAATTTACCGTTCTGGTAGAATATAATGAGAAATATGGTGATGTCAATAATTTCAGACAAAACTAAGAAGATAAATTTTAGATAAGTGTTTTACTCGCGTCTAGTGAGATGCGCGGATTTGATCTTTCTGTCACTTTTTTTTTAACATTACAAATTTAATTTTTAAGTTATCATTTAGGTCTCATATATGCGAAGTATAAAAAAAAATTGTGATATTATAAAAAATACTAAAAATTTCTAGTCCAAAATATATTTTGTGTGTAGCTTTGATTTCAAGAAGGAAATTTTTGCCATTCGGTGTGCGTGTGTTTGTTTGTGTGTGTTTGTTTGTGTGTGTGTGTTTGTTTGTGTGTGTGTGTTTGTTTGTGTGTGTTTGTTTGTGTGTGTNTGTTTGTTTGTGTGTGTGTGTTTGTTTGTGTGTGTGTGTTTGTTTGTGTGTGTTTGTTTGTTTGTGTGTGTGTGTTTGTTTGTGTGTGTGTGTTTGTTTGTGTGTGTGTGTGTGTATGCGTGTGTGTGTGTGTGCGCTCTTGAGCACCTGAATATACAGACTTTTAGAGGCCCACCATCTAACTAACTTGAAGAAACAGGGCGAGAAGGCTGAAATTTAATTAAAATTATACATTAGCATTCACATTGAGTAAGGATGCAAAGCAACACTGTTGATAAAATATCTCCATTCCTCATAATTAAGATCTAATTTCAACTTCTCACGTAAAATGGTAGTAATGATATTGAGAATGAATTACTTATTTACTCTATGACATTAGAAACTCGAAAGTTCATTGCAGCACTTACAAAAGTACGTCACCTATTCCTGTCTTTAGCTAGTTTTATCCAGTCCATATCATTACACCATATCTATTTTATGTACATTCTAATGTTATCCTCTCATCTGCGTCTAGTTCCTCCCAATGGTCTCTTCCCATTGTGTTTGCCAATCAATACGTTGAACACTGTTTTAGATTCATCCATTCACGCTGCATGTCCTGCCCACCTTAATCTACGAGATTTTACTATCCTAACATTGTCTTGTGAAGAGTAGAGGGTATGTAACTCATCACTGTGTAACATCCTCCACTCCCCATTAGCCTCATCCCTTTTTGGACCAAATATCTTCCTAAGCACCTTGTTTTCGAACACACTTTTTTTTTTATAATGGGAGGTAAAAGCCCATGAATACCTTCCCAAAATAGAAACTGTGGAAAATTTAACTTCATATTTGAAATAGTTTCTTTTTTTTTAATCCATTATATAAGTGTATTCGTTCACCTCTAGTGCCACTGATGGCCATTAGCGACTTATCTCTAACCAAAAGGAAAATAATTAGAGACTTGAATGGCTATGAAAGACACCAGCAGAGAGTGGAAAACTACAGAATGACACAGTCGCCTGTATTCCATCTGTTTGAGATCTATCTAACCTCAGCCTGCCAACTCATATGTTGGAACTTTACCTGTGATGCTGCACAAACTCCATACTCAACCGATTAAAACTTACTGGAGCACCGATAAGCGTTGCAAAGTCTACAAATCTCACGTTGATTAAGAAGTTGTTTGTTATTTCACAATATGATTCACGCAAAAATAAAGGAAAAGTTGTCTTTAAATGTCCCTATTGGATCATAAATCTCACCTTTCAAGATTAATTATCTTAGAAAAATCTTAATATAAAAAAAAGGTGGTGAAATTAGTTCCTTTTCATCAACGTTTCAGTCTACCTCTTGAAGTAAAGTGCTCTCCTCAAGACCCGATTTTTTTCACCCCACGTCTTACTATCTGTTAGGGTTATACACTTGTGTACTAACAACGCTAATGAGTTAATGATAAGGAAGGTTATATTGTACCCGCATTTGCATGGAGGAGGGGGGGGGGAACCATTTAGGAGAAAAATTACCTTAGGTACGCCAGACAGAGATTTGAAACTAGATCGCCCCATCATTAGCAGTCTAGTCTATTGCGAGGGGTCCGATGTTAATGGGCCCAAACTCAGCCGCGATTGATGGATTTTTTTTGAACGATACAAATCCATAGCACAGCTTCTTTTAGAGGGGAAGTAAATCTGTTGGTCCCATATCGATTGTCGTATGTAAAAGAACCTTGTAGGGTATGTGAAAATACCTTTCTTGGCAAAATTGATAGGCCCTCTCGCTCTCACTCATATTAATGCTAGTGTGCTGATATAATCAGTCAGTTCAGAAAGTGTACATTAAATACCTCAAGTAAATAAAATAAATATAACGTTTCACGCGAAATTTTGCAGTTCTGAGATCAAAGTAAATTGTTAGAAATTAAACAAATAAAATAATTGAGGATTTGTTTTATTAGTTTGGAAGCTTCAGAACTACCATCCTCATGAGAAATATTGCAGTGAGTTAGTAACATTCTTTTGAAAAAAACCTTCTCCTATCAGTCATTTTCTTTGTTCTCTCACTAAGGTTTTATCTCGACTGGATTTACTGTAATACAACTACAACTTTATACGGTACAAAACGAACATAATACTTCTTCAATAAATCGTTCAAAGTGGAGTGGAAACGTTTTATTGAGCCCTCGTGTGTATGATATAATGATGTTTTTGTAAGTTAATGTCGTGGCCGCAAGATAGACAGATCTTGATGGTTGAATATGTTTTTGTTCCACGCGCTGTCTGGCCGGAAGGCCCTTGGCACGAACGCCTTGAGGACATAGTGGTAACGGTAGGTGGTATAGCACCAAGCCGTCTGATATAACGTCGATTCCTAGTGACAAATAACATCTCTTGCAGGTCAGAGATTCAAAAATTCCAATTCTGATGAACCAAATACAACTACCCACTTCCTTTGGGTGCATGGTCTAAAAGTCAGGGGTCTCCAAACTTTTTGCTATGCGGGCCACATAATATATTTTACACATTTTTACGGGCCAAAGTAACGTTCACCTGTTCTTAAAGTAGCATTATTTTTGCCCTGAATGCCTTGACATGCAAAAAATAAGTCATAAATCAAATTTGTTTCAACATGCAAATTTAGATTCAAGTCATATGGCCATTCACTTCTATATAAAAAAATCCACTTTCCAAGGCCAGTCAGTGTTTGATAAAAGTGATTGGCGTTAATTCTTCTCTGTGAGAAATGAATCAATTTATATGTAACAAATTATATTTATAATAAGTATTCAATATAATTAATTATTTTTAAAGTTAGGTAACATCTTTTGGATCTTTCCTTTAATTACACTCTTCCGGGAGACTTGGAAATACCTAAAAATCGTCACAGTCAGGCCGTTCTGTTGTCGGTATAAGGAATGGCGCCTGCGACTGAAAATGAGGGCTTGCAATTCCGACAGCACTCTGGCTTGGTGTCATGGGAGGAAGCACGCGTGCGGACAGAAACTTGACAAGTCAAATAAGCTGTTTGGTTAGTAAATACCGAAGAGAAACAATTAATTTGTTTTTTTTGATAAAATCTTGGAAAGGGCCGGACATAATCTTGTGGCGGGCCGGACGTGGCCCGCAGGCCGTAGTTTAGAGACCCCTGCTCTAAGGCGTCATTCTCGCATTTGACTGGACTGCCGATGACGAGGATATCGGTTTTCAAATCCCGGTCGGATGTACTGAGGGTGGTTTTAACTGAACGGTTTTCAACTCTCGCTTCACGCAAATGCAAGTACACTTCATCTTAATCACACTCTACCTATCCCTAACGCATTAGATTAATTAATACATAGCGTATAACCTGAACAGGTAGTAAGATGCGTTGCTAAAAACAAACAAAATACAATTATCTATAACGTTGCCGTTGTTAGCTTTAGATACAATGCAAAACAAAGGGTATTTTCACCGCGTCTTAGTATGCGTTCTGGTAAACTAATTGAGTTAGTGGGCCAAGGATGAGAAAGGTTGAACTTTAGATCAAATGTACTGGCATTTTTATGGAGGGAGAGTGATAAACCATTTAAGAAAAAACACTCAGTAAAACCGGCCGGGATTCGAGCCTCGATCTCCCCGTTACCAGTAATTCAGTCTAGTACGAGATTGATGCGTTAAGCTTTGTGGCCACCGATGCGGGTGATATTATATAAAAGTGTTATGTTAAGTTTTTAGTTTTGGGAATTTTTTGACTGAGCTAAAAACAGGAGGTAGAATATTTTGGTATCAATCCAGATTTTTTTTTAGCGCTGCATCTCATTACATGTTTAAGTTATACGCTTCTCTACTAATTACACTAATGTGTTAGGGAAGGAAGGTTGAATTTAGAGGAAGTTTACCCCAATTTACGTGGCGGAAGAGAGTGTAAAATTATTTATAAAAGTCACCCTCACATACCACTCTGGGATTTGATTCCCGATCTTCCAGTTGTCAGTAGTCTAGTCTAAATGTATATATATTATTTATATATCCAGATTGAAAAAATCTGAATAGTATATTAGGTAGCCCATTGTTAAGCGTGTGTGTATATATATGGAAGCAATGAAATCTTGACTGAAATCATTACGAAAATTTTAGTCAACATTTCTTAGCTCGATATAGCTTAATATAAATATCCATAAATAAATATTAGCTTATAAAAGAAAAATTGTAGGATTTCGTTTTTATACTGGCAGCAGTTATGGATTCAGGATAGAAGCATCAGGCAGGGTACGTGCCCTCTTCCTCGTCTGTCCATTTTCGGAAAATATATGGCAGTCGTTTAAATTCTCTCGAGTTACTAATATTAATTTACTAACAAACGAAACCATACTAAATCCAGAAAAAAACACATCCAGTTTTTTTGTCCACTACAGGAGTAGGTTATTAATGAAGAATTGAAACTATGGGGAAAATTCTTGATACAGAAATCTGAAAAAGTTGATACGCCAGTGGAAGCTTACTTCCAAGTTACCAAATATTGAGTACTTATTGAAAACTCTGTGTGAGATACCACTTACTACATCAATAGCAGAGCACCCGCTTCGGTGGCGTAGTTGGCTAACGCGATAGTTTCGTGTAGAGCCAAACTGCTGAGGACGGGGAGATCGAGGTTCGGATCTCGGTCGGGTAAACAGGGGGTGTTTTTTAAATTGATTTTCCACTCTCCCTTATCGCAAGTGCGGGTTCACTTCCTTTATATACAACCTTCCCAATCCCTAACCCATTAGTGTAATTAGTACTTTAGCGTATAACACGAACGGGTAGTAATACGCAGTGCTAAATAAATAAAATAAAAAATTGCAGAGCGATCTTTAGTTAGTTGAATTGAATTCAACCTACTTGAGATCAACATGTTTGGTCTCTGCTCAGTATAAAATTTATAAAAACAATGAGGTAGTACCTGAAGATGATCTAAATAAGCTATATTTGCAGTAGAACACATTCGTGAAGACTTAAATTAAGAGTTTATATAATAGTGTTCTCTTCTCTCATCTCAAAGCACCGGATATTAAGCTTATAGCCCGAATGGGTGGTAAGACGGGGTGTTTAAAAAAATGGATATTATGTTTGGCTATAATATTTTATGAAACAAAAAATGTTCCTTATCATTAATATTGAGATGGTTGATTATTTATCAGCCGACTCACAAACTTTTTTTTTCCTTAGCACCGCGTATTACTACTACTACCCTTTCGGTTTTACACGCTTATGTACTAATTACACTGATGGTTTTAGGGTTAAGAAGGATATATTTATAGGAATTGTACCTGAATTTGCGTGGAGTGAGAGTGAAAAACCATTTTGGAAAAAAAAACGTTCTTGCCTTCATTGGTAGTCTAGTCTACTGTGAGAGTAGCGCGTTAGACCTTTTGGACACCGAAGCTGCTCACACACTTTTTTGATTTAAACTAGTTTTATAAAAAAAATTCTGACAAATTAATTTACCAGAGAGAGATTAAGTTTTTTTAGAAGGGTGTAAGGTAGTAATATAATTATTTATATAATGGTGCCCATCCTTTAATTATTTTTTTCTGGATTCGCCACTGATTGGCATTATCATTTTTTATAGTTTTTAGATTTCATATATTTAAGAAATTGTTAAAACAGATAGGTTATATTTTAGTGAATGTCCCCTACATAGAGACAAGGTTGAATAATAAAGTATTATTTGTCTTAATAATGAGCAAAACTTGTTAAAATCGTTGAATTGTGTAGTCTGATAAAGAAAGATACATCCAAAAGGTTTAAGCGAAACTAATTTTAATGAAATCTGCATCTCAGTTCCAAAGTTGTTCGTAGGTGGTTTTGTCTTCAATCGGAAATGTAAATTACAAAACAAAACAAAAATTCATTCAAAGTATGTAATTTATTTTCTACTGATACGTTCATTTCGAAGTGGTTTGGGCTTTAGTCGCGGGTAATTCATTGTTGTTAGGGTGGTTT
>CABFWB010001451.1:6930-32465 GCA_902151455.1 Timema bartmani
CCCCCCCCCCTCTCTTTCACCACCCTTCTCCTGACACCCCCCACCAACCCCTTTCCAGGCAAAACTTGCGGTAGAGGAAAGAGTATTACTGCAGAAACTACTAGCACTTCGGGCGGCTCTTCCTCCCAACTAAACAGTTGGTAATTCACTTTGGAAACCACATCAAAGGCAAGGTAGAGGCTACCTCTACCCCCACTTCTACTAACTATTCACTAAAAAATAGTCTACCCACTTCCCCCCTTCCTTGCTCGCTGCCATAATATAACTTTTTTTTTTAACTTGTTAATATATGTTCTCCCTATTTTGGTGGACACTTTTTTTATATAGCTTTTAATACCAACACATTTACCTTTGTTTTTAGTAGTCATACATGCAACGTTTACTGAGGAATAATATTAATTATATCTGTCAAAAATCAATTTTTTTTTATATTTTATATAATTCTAAAGTCCCTAATCACGGTTTGGTTACCAGAGTCTATAAACCACACACAAAATGAAAGATAAATCACTTGCACCACACCTTTCTTTCGTATCAATGGGATTTGAATTGAATACTAACAACTTTTTAAGTAACGCATAAAAACATAAATGTCTCATCAATCTTGGCCACGGTTGTACTTCACTTGTGAATGTTTAGTTTGTGTGTGCACCGCGTTTTTAATAGATGGTTGGTTCCCCATTTTTACTCCGAGCAAATGCGCGTACATTGCCTATGCACGATATCTTTCTTATTCCTTCTCCTATAGTTTGGTTAAAATTCGTACAGCCGTGATGTGTAGATAAGTGCCAGCTAGCAGAAAGTTCCTTATTGCAAACATTGGCTGAACGTAATTAATATTAACCTATTCAAAAATGATGAGTATATGCTTAGTAATATTATACATCAATAAAAAGTATGATCATACACTTATGATAATATATTTAGCAAATGTTTGCAGTGAATAACCTTCTGCTAGCTGTCACTTATCTATAGTACCACCGTAGATGGTAGGGATGTTCGAACCTTCGAAACTTTGACTTGGCTTCGAAACAAACATCAGCTTCAACTTCGATTTGAAAAAAATACGGCTTCGAAGAACGCCAATAAAAATATTGACAGATAAAATACTCAATTTTTATTAAATTACTGTCGCTATGAGCTATTTTGTACATTACTAATTAATATTCATGTGGAAAAAAACTGAAGTAAACGAATCGTGTGCTGTGATAGTATCTTTATTTATCAGATTTATCAACAAAATATTACAAACAACTGTGCAATCAAAACTATTTCCAAGTAATTTTAATACTTAAAGTAACTTAAATAACTATAATATAATATTTTTTAAGCGTAAAACAATTAACAAAAGATATTTGAACTTCGATTCAGCTACGAGATTATTTCATTTAGGCCTATTCGGTTCGCTTCGAATTAAACAAATGGACTTCGCAAACCTAGTAAAACTCTAGTAAAATGCGTTTGGAATAAAATAACACTAAAAAACACTCATACTCCGAACCTAATCAGATCCTAATATGTGTCCCTGTAGATAATATTTTTGAAAGTAGGCATATAATACTATTACGATAAATTTGATCACTCAGCCTGAACGCAAACAATTAAAACAATTATATTGCATCACACTAAAATAAAAGGGAATCGATTCACTGTACTTTATGTAATTTTGGAGCAACAAGTTATATAGGCATTTTATATTAGTACGTTTACTACACTGTTGATCTTTTACTTTATCTTGACTCCTCGTGTTACACCGTCTCCATTGCCTTCTACTTAACGACCACAATTAAATAAAAGGGAGAAGGTGAATCTACATAAGGGAAAATATAAGCAGTATTAAAAATATAAAAATAATATGGTTTATTCAGTATAAACGTAGATAAAGCAAAGTACAGTGGTCTCATTATATCATTCTGAATAATGCTGAAAATAATAACGTGAAGCGCAGAATGTAAACATCCCATGTTTACATTTGTTACAGGTCGTCTTTAAGAGACACAAGATTACGTAGATTTTTAACATCAACAGAGAAGTTAAACTATCAAAAGTGAAGTGAAGTAAGATATCCACAAAATGAAACAAACATTAAATATTCTTGCCTGATGGGCTCCTCAAACAAATACAAGTTACAATACATAAAGCGAGAGTTTGACTTCCAAACTCAAGTCAAAACCTTTCGGGACTAACTATCTCTTATAAAAAACTAAAGATTGAAATTTATAACAAATTTAAATTATATAAAAAATAACAAGCATGATTTTATTTCTACAGTCGCGTGAAATAGCATAATACAAAAGTCCACACATTTTAACATTTTACATTTAAATTTACTCAATACAAAATTACCAATGGTGGAAATCAAACTAAACTAACCAACATGATACCGCGCCTAAGTGGCGACATAATAGTTAAATTTAAGCGACTGAGATAAAGAGAAAAGATAAATATTACACAAAAAACAAAATAATGATTCTAATACAACAAATTTATAAGCCGAAAATAAATAGAGTCTATGAAAAGTAGACGCCATAGTTACTTTCCAATTAGTATATATGAATGTGTATCCGATCATTGTCCAGGTCCATGACAATGATCCGTCCTCGTTCGCGGAATGATAGATAGTCATCCGCCCTCGTTCGCGGATTGATAGATAGTCATCCGCCCTCGTTCGCGGATTGATAGATAGTCATTTTTGCAGACACATACAGCCTGTTATATAGTGAGTTTCGTTACACGGAAAGGAGGGGAGGTAATTCTAGCACGTAGTTGCTAGCTGTCTTCGGTCACGTAGGCACTTTGTAGGGTTGTTCCATCAGAATATTAGAACAAGTCGACGATCATTCGATGTTTGGGGTAGTTCTTCAAACAGCCATCAGGGGGCGGGTGGATTGTTGTCTTCTATCGGACTCCATGTCGTTACGCCTCAGTTTCTATCTGACCAGACTGAGAGCAATCACGTGTTGACAGTAGACTTGCGTTAGCTCGGCCCATTCTCCACATGGCAGCACGGAGTAGGTCAGCTTTGGTGGCGGCTAGTGATAGAAGATTTCAAAGGTAAGTTCCTGAACAATTATGAGTGTAATATTACAGAAGATTGTACAGTATGAAATATACTGTGTCGTATTATCTTTCCGTATTAGCCTACAGGGACTACAACAGAGAATAGTACCATTGTAGGGATTCTATTTGGGTCGGAATTATTGAGCGGGTGGTATGAATTCTTGATAGTTACGTATCAACATTATAATGGGATGGATCCAATTGTAACTAACTGTAAGTTAACGTTACACTCGGAGAAAAAAGTATTGTGATAGTCAAAAGAAGTCGAACGCGTGGCTTTTATAATGTTATGTCAAATTTTCATGACCCCCTGAAACTGAAAATTTTTTTTATCATGCCAACTGTCTGTGTGTCTTATCTTGGGGCCTAAGTCATTTTACCAATTGAACTAATACTGGGTATCACGGCTTATTATAGGATTCACCCCGAGGTATGTTTGAAATTATATATCTAGCCCTATTAAGGGTAGTTTACTGAAGGACAAGCATTTCTTTTTCTTCAGAATTTTCTCTAATGATTTTGCATAATATTCAAATTATGGCATTGTTTACATTACAAAAACCAAAAGGCAGCTCTCATTTTCTCATGAAAATGATTTTGAGGGAATATTACATGGCGGAAACTTCCAATTTGATCGTTCATTGGCAAATTTTTAATACAAAATAACTTGTCACTGTATAATTTTAGTAGGCCTACTATTAAAATTAAAGCTCTTTTAGTTAAAATATTTAATAAAGTCAAGAGTTTCCAAGCTGTAAGTATATATATATATTTAATTGATACACGTTGAGGTGTTATGTTCTTTGGTGAAGTGTGATGCTCTCTTTTTTCATCATGTTTTAGCAACAATGTTTAATATTTCATTTCATAAATCTCACGAGCCTTAAGTAAATTTCTTCGTTTTTGAATAAGGGAGAGAGAAAGACTGTTCGGTGCATCGTAACATTTATTAATCCAGGTCTTACTGCACATCCAGGCTATATGCAATATTAGCTCACAAATGAGGTGGGACTAAGTAAAGTATAATTTAAAAGAAATGAACACACATTTGAGTGAAGGGAGGGTGATAAACACATCAGGAAAAAACAGTCTAAGTGAATCTATTCGATATTTACCAACCAAACTATATATGTTTGCGGATTACATGATAGTTAATATTGACATAATTTATGGGATAGTGAAATTAGTTTAGTGCACCGTCATTAGCATGAGGAGGGAATATGAAGACCAAAGTGATAAATAAACCGTTGAGACCACCCCCTTCCCTTCCCACAACTCAGTGCATCGATTCAGATTAGAACCCGGACCTCCTCATAAACACTGTAATCCAGTATATTGCAAGCTTGACCCACTACACCACATGACCTCTGATTTGTGTTTCAGACTTTTTTCAAATTTTAAATCTTCATGTTTTTAAAACTATTAAAAAATAAAATATATTTAAAAAGAGCAATAAATAAAAGCATAATCTCACTCAACTGTATTTTGAAATCAATTATTATTTTAATTTTAATTAAAACTTAACAAAAAGGAATTTCACAATGAATAGGCTTTAGGAAAAAAATTAGACCAAACTTAGAATGGCAGGGCATTTCTTAACTTCAAAATTATTCATCCCAGCGTAATCTGTTTTTATCCTTCCAACGTGTTGACAAAGCGTGAATGAATGACTGAGGGAGCAAAGTTAAATAATTTGCCTAATCTGTGGCCCTAGTTTTATTAGCTTTCTGTAATCCAGAAAGACGAAGAATAAGAAACGCCACAATGTCTCGAGCTCTAGGGAGGGAAACGTGCCCCCTTGGAGAAGAAGGCGGTACTAAAATAATCGCTAACCCTCTGACGTCACATAATCCGAGTGGAATGTTAATCATTAGTTCTCACCCAATTTGAGGTCATAGGGGAAAAAAATAATTTTACTTTATGATATAGAAAAAAAAGTTTTGGCCTCGTGATAGTGTTCCTCCAAACTTAAAAATGTTTATATAACATTTTTGTCTGTATTTTTCTCGTTTGGTCTGTCCCACTGAATATTTGTCTGTATCTAGGACTACAACCCAAACTGTTTGATGTCTTTCGTTAAAAATTAATATTTAAATGTCGTAGAGTCAAATCTCCAAACTTATTTGGTTTTAATGCTGTTCCTAAATTTAAATGGTAATTAACTGAAAACTGATTTATGAAAATCTAAAATATTTACAAAAGACTGTAATTATTTAGCTAAAACTTGATATCTGAGAATCATTTTAAAAGATTATTGTTTTTCAGAGAAATTAATTATTCCAAAGCAGTAATCGCTGATTTTTGAAAATTTGAAATATTTCTAAAATGGCTCTAAATATATTGTTCAAAATAGTAGTCATGATAAACAAAATTGTATTTTAATTTTTCTAAAATAAAAAATAAAGTTTGTATACTGATGAATGATATTTGAAAATTCGTAGTTTCCTTAAAACAGATTTAACAATTGTGTTCAAACTGCATATTTGAATATTATCTAATTTCCTCATCAATTATTTTTTCAGGGGAAAAATTATCTAAGAATACGATACTAATAACACATTTTTAAAATTACAATCGGCTCTATTATAATAATTACTAAAGATAACTATAGTAATGGATAAATAACTCAGTAACTTAAGTTAATGTGACTAAATAATATAATTGTATTAAACTTGTGAAGATGTTATTCTTCAGTATTTTGAAAAGTTTCAAACCAATATGGATTACTTTTTGATTACAATTTAGGTATTTGTATTCGTATGGCTCATATTGGTGGCACCACAGTCTAGGGTGACACTCTTGCAATAGGCTGAATTTATTGTGACAAGGTGTATCTCATACATCAGGTGGATGTATTTTTCACAAATGATTTACCTACTCCTTCCACGCTAATGAGGGCTAATTTATTTTATAAATTCAACCTTTTTAACTAAGAAATTATTATTGTAACTATACAGATGGCCCAAATGAGTAGTAAAATATGTTGCGTAAATGTATGTACTTTACATTAGTCAAATTGCTAAAGCAAGAAATACAGATATCACTTATTATTAAGTTTTAATCCTTAAAAATTATTTCTTAGCTGAGTATTTTTATTTATTTAAAAAGTGAAGTGGTTCCTTTTGACAGGATTAAGACAGGATACAGGATGCCATAAAAAATAAGTGGTTGAGATCTCTAGAAAAAGTCTTGAAAAATAGATCTGCACAAAAATCACAATGTTTCTGAACTTAGGTTGAGCTTTTTTATAAAGACTATGACTTAGACAAGCAATAAAGTTTATTTAGGTGATTTCTCGCCTTCATACGAATCGTTTATAGCCTATTTATTTACTAAATAATGGATGAAAACTTAATTACTTGGTAATTTGTATTTTATATACTCGTATATTCAATAAATAGTGTAAAACTGATAGCTTTCATAATTACGTGTTATACTAAAAAAATTAAACGTCATACTATAAATAAACGAAATAATTATACTAGGGATTTTATTACAACCAGGCCTATATAATCTATAAATTTAATACAACATAAAAAACGTAATGAATATTAGGGTATTTTCAATAAAAAGACATCCGCATGCAAAATATCAGTATCAGCAAACACAAGTCTTTTGTCTGGCTAAATATTTAGATTCCTATTTGAATCCACAGTTATAAAATCAAGCTAGAAGACTCCTTTTTTTTTCTTCGCATCTTACAACCGGTTTTGGTTGTACGCCTGTATACTAATTACACTAATGGTTTTAGGTATTAGGAAGGCTATATTTAGAAAAAGTGTACCCGCATTTGCGCGCATGGGAGACTGCAAAACCATTTTGGGGAAATTAAACTCAATAAACCCGACCGAGATTCGAACCTTGATCTCCCCAATATCGACAGTCTAGTCCAACACGAGCGTAGCGCGTTAGACCATGTGGCCACCGAAGCGAGTGAGACTCCTTAAAACTGGTTCTATTTCCCTATAATATTTTAGATATGAATGTTCTAATAACTAATTATAATGTCTTCAATTTACGTACTAGGGTTAACATACAAAATAAATTCTTTCCAGATTCACTTCAACCTTATATTAAAAATGTATAAAGTGTGTTTTATTAATGATACTTCTATAAGGTCGCTTATTCAGTGTGTTCGGAGAGCTATTTGACCCATAGGAACGGCAGAAATTTGGAAGCGCGTGTGTGTGGTGAATAGGGGTGAAGTGTGTAGGGAGCAGGGAAGGGTGCAACTATTCTCATAACTTGGGGTGGGGGATCTCCTTTACCGAGATTCTAGTCCCTCCCTCTTACCCTGGTCCGTCTGGCCCCAATGCGTCCCATGGCACAGAATAGCGCCATAACTCATGACTCGGGACCTAATAAGCCACTATCAAGTGTACAATAAGCCATAGTGAAGGGGCCACAAACCTTCCCCCCTTACCCCTCGACATTCTCCATTCTCAACACCCATGCATCGCAGTTCACTTAAGAGACCCGAGCCTGGACACACATTACATGCCGGCATGATAAAGTAAGGTGACAATGTTGTAAGAGAAAGTGCAGGTTGATGACAGAAGTTGTTGGTTAAACTACATAGTTTAATATGTGTACACACTGATGCAAAATAAAACAAACCAGAAGAAAAACAAAAAATACGGTCTAGGTCTAAGGTCTAGTACTAGTCTCAGCAAAGAAAAGAGAAACACTTTATTTATGAAGTGGATGTTTGAAACAAAAAAAAAATATATATTGAGACAAATATGTTTGTAATGCATATAAAATGACATTATGTTTACTGCTTATTAATTTAGCTAATTTAACGTTTACTTTCTAAATAAGTATTAAAATTTATCAGTACCTAATTTAATAGCTCACTTTCCCATATCTCTAAATACAAGATTACTGTCGAGCCAGAAAACGTATGTAAGTGCTATTTTCTTCTATATTCATTCGTCAACCGTTTATTTGGAATCAATTTTTATAAAAAAAATATATTTTTTTCTTAATATTAAAATATTGTAAAACCGTTTCATTGATCTTAATTTCCTTTTATTGAAAGTATAATTCAGAAAACAGCACCAAAATGCGACTTCTGGTTCATGCTTTATTGCCTTCCTAAGTCAAGTGTTAGGTATCATCAATAAACAACCAAACGCCTTTTTCTTACCATTTTATACCCTCCTCCTCCCATCTAGCCACCATGTAACACCAATAATTATACATTTAGCTATCCCCTCCAACATGTGATAAGTAAATTTTTACATCAAGAGTATATCTCATTGTTTTATAAATACAAATTTTTGACAGTAAAAGAGGGGCTTAAATATAATACTTATTAGTTTTCATTTTAAATACTTGATTTAGATTGTTTCAAAGAATAATTGCATAGCAACACTTCATTATTTATATTTACAAGCACTAATATAATTTCTTCAATATTATAATTTAAGTATACTATCTGTTTTATGTAACACTGTGATGTAACCCTTGTGAAACTATGTTGATATTAGAGCCCCCCCTCCTCTTTTCAACAGCGTTATGTGATTTATTGATTATACTATTATACGTGGGGTGAAACGGGCCCTTAATCTGGCATCTAACAACTTATTCTATAATCGTTCAGCCACTGCGCTTAAATATTTACTAATTGAATGTCAGGATGAACCCATATACAAATATAAGTATCTGTCAGCACCATCCGCAATCGATTGAGGGAACCTTAGACCTTTGGATGATCATTCTATCCCTAAGTCTATGAGTACGTGGTATTAGGCATTTTCGGTTGAGACTGTGATGTGATTAGGATTGCGACTTTAAATAGCTTCAATAAGAGTGTCATATATATTCAAATGTCTCAAACCATTTGTTTACAATTTAAAAAAATATTTGGCAAAATCTTAAGTGTACGTACAATTTTGTTGCATTTAAAAAAAATAAATAGGAGCTATATAAAAATGTTTAATATAGCATAGCAATATTACATGTAACGCTATTTTGTTAAATTATTTTTGTGTAGGATTACTACTTGAAGACAAATGGGATCTCTTTGAGAAAAAAAAGACAAATAAAAATAAATACTTTTAAAGGTAAAATAATACTCCAAAAGTATAGCTCAATCAACACCAAATTTTATTAAACTAATTCATAACTGAGGATGGATTAATTAGCTAAGTTATTTATTATATTTGTTAATTACAATCATCGCTGCATCTAAATTGGATAACTCAGTGGTTTGAACATTGGCGTATTAATCCAAAGGTGCCAAGTTATATTCCCGTGTCCAGGTATCATTTTTCAAATTAAAAAATTTAATTAATTATTTCTGAAAATTAAAGGTCAAATTTTAAAGATGAGTTTTTAATACAAAAATGTATAATATTTTTCAAGCAAAATCACCCAAAGTTTATTGTAAAAAAATAAAATTTAACACAATAAACTAAATTATATCAATCAAATAACCGGGATGAATTTCGAAAGGGCTCTACTTTGATAATAGAAAAAGCAAATACAAAAAGTCTAGGCTCAATTCGTTACGATTTGCAGTCTATAGAGTGTTAAAATATAGGTATAAACTGTACATTCAGAGCAAGGAACAGGTTCACAAGTTAACCTTATGTATCCTTTTTTATATAAAAGTGAAGTTCAATAGCATCAGAATTTTATAGACATGTATGTATTATTTTGATCTTTCATAAAATATTAAATTATTATTTAGGTTGCAAGAGAGAGTTGAGGTCATTTTATTGACACCGATTGGGAAGAATGCACTGATGGAGAATAGAGTATGTCCAAAATAACTACGTAAACCGTATTATAAAAAAAAATTCTCTGAAAAAAAATCAATTTGCACTATTTTGATAAGAAGTTAAATAAAAATTAAAGTTATAATATTTCTGGTACATTTAAATAAACTATGTTTCGCAATTAATGACGATTAAATGAGCAAATATATTAATAATATTAATAATAAATAATATAGTATGATCTCAAATAAATCAATTACTTAAAGATTTTATCAAATTAAAGAAATATTATAATTGACCTGGTAGGTTTTTGAAAATTAGCTTCAAATTATTTCATTCAATTTAATAGGAATCTATTTATTATGTCAAATATATTATGTTCTGCTCTTTTCTATAAGATTAAACATTTATTCTAAAAACTACAATAATCCTGATGGTGTATTTGCCAAAACTAGTTGGGATATAGACGGCAGTTAACCCTCTGACACAAAAATAAGGATAAAAAGTATTAATTAAGTTAAATGAAAACATAACAACATAATAAATATTAATTTAAATCTTATTTCCGTTTGGATAAGCAATTATAAAATTTTGTAGCTTTTAAAAATGTTTATATTTATTTATTTTATACCATACAGTCCACGTTTTAAATTAATTTTAAACTTATTTATGTTTTTATATTTGCTAATTCAATTGACATAAACAATTTCAAATTACCTAGATAAGCGTATTATAAATGTAATATGTTATATTATTATTTAATTCTATTAAAATAATGTAAATAAACTCCCTACATAATATAAAATATGGTATTTTCTAAAAATCAATTTTACCAAACAGTGCTATTCTCATACAGAAAATTTATTAAAATATGAAAACTGGACAACGGACAATGGACAACGGACTAAGGACCTTTGGACTAATGTGTCCAGATGCCTTTTTTTAAACTCTACTGAAAAGTTAATACCAGGGGAACACTCATAATCATAATTAAATTGTAATAATAAATTGAAAACTCCAGTTTTAGTAAATGGGAGGCATTTTTATTTGAGTAGGTTTTTTTTTATAAAGATTTAATCTCTAAGCTTGGAAAGTTAACTTAAAATTGAGTGTGCAGTAAAAATAAAATAGTATTTATTAAAAACGAGCGTCAATAAGATAAATTTATTAACTAATTAATATTGTTACAGTTAACTAATTAATGTCTTTACATTTAACAAACTATAATAAATATGCAGTGGGCTCTAATGAGTATACCATTTCCTTTCAATAAATTACTTGAAACGATTTCTAAATTTGGTTTCACTTAATCTCATCATTTATTGGTAGCAAAAATTACTTTGCCAATTTGGGTCCTTGATGGATTATGTGAAGCCTTCATACTCGCTTAGCATATTTGGACAGTAAAACTTGTAGATCCTCCAAACAATTCGTTGGACTACGTAATAGGAAGGACGGGTCGAGCCATTTGGACTCTTGCCACCAATCAATAGATTGCCTCACTCTAAATTTGAATCTGCCCCTAAAACTGTTTTTTATTCTTTGAAGAAATTAAATTGAATCTTTTTTAACCTTACAGAAATAGGAAATTTTAATGAAACTTTGAATCCAGGAGAATTTAATGCCTTCCTAAAACCCTGTACTAGATTTAATAAATACTGACTTAATTGTTCAAGTTTTAAAATATTAGTTTGTATCCATTTTATTCTATTTAAAAAAAGGAAACTATTTTTGCTTGATATGTGCTAAAATAATATTTTTCTTTGGATTTGAAAATAAATGGCACTTAAAATAATCATTATATTCCGAACTTGCTATTTATTATAGACAGTACATTTAACGAAACATTTTGTACTTAATTATTTAAAAACACATGTATTTTTATCAAAAAATATTTAATCCAAAATAAATATATCTCTCACTAATTCGCAGTATTTATTGAATCTTTCTCTCTTTCTTTGAGAAAATTTGGTGAATATTTACCGTGATATATTAGAAATTAGAATGTTTAATATTGGAGGTGAAATTAATAAACAATGCTTTTAAGATCATTCACTTTGTCAAAAAGAATATTAAAATTGTTATAAGGGCATTCAGTTTATTTTTAATAGTTGGGGGAAGCACATTACAAAAAGTGTGTTTAGTTAGTACATCTATTTCAAGAATAATATCAACATCATACGTCGTTTTTCACTACTGAATATGTAACGCAATGGAAAACTTTGGTCTATATACAGTGCCGTAACTATGGTTGGTGTCACCCCATGAACCTTCTCCAGTACCAGACCTTACAGAATTCTTAGTAATGTTGTTTGTAATAATCTTACTCGTAAATCGTAATTCCCGTATATCACTGAAAGTAATGACAATAGTAGTGACATAAACAACCTGCAAAATTAAAATTACCGCTTTAAATTACAATATCATACGCATAAACGAAATAATTATATTTCCATTTACATAGTTTCATCTGGTTAAGTGAAAACTTGGTAGTAAAACAATGGAGCTCGAAGTAAAAACGTTCAAGAGCTACATTAAAATTATGTTCATTTTAACGCGTTAAACTTTACCGTTACATGAGATACATTAATGGATTAGGTTTGCATATTCAATAACGGCCCAAATAATGTATAATTTACATACATATTCATATTATAATAAATTCGAAATATTGTAGCTAAAATACCAGAAAATTTGACAAAATCAGCAAGTATAAAAACACCAACAACAACGAAAACAACAGCACATGCAGACGAAATTCGAAGCGTCACTGTGATTGGGTAATAAAGACAACTCTTGTCGAAGCACGTGCGCACTAAAAGGTTCAAAAAGTAAATAAGCATAGCGTTGTCTTTGTAGGTATATCTATACAATAATATACATGTAAGCTGTGCTTACGAAAAATGAGTTTGTGGTTATAACTAATTACAGTGATATTTTTATAATAAATTTCTGCCGGAACATTATTCGAAATTTGTATGGACAATCACTTTGGTGTCACCCCCTCTAATGGTGTTCCCCCAGTGACGCCACTGTCTTTATACTTTTACTCACATGAATATAATATTTCAATGGGGCTCAATGCTAAAATATTATTGTAATACTAAATTACACAATTATGTTGGGAAAGTGGACAGGTGGTCTAAGGCGTCAACTTCATCTGGTCTGGATTAATTAAAACGGGGAGATCAGGGTACAGTTTTTTTCTAAAATGGATTTCCCTTCTTTCCCTCCTGAAAAATATGGGTACATTACCTATACATTTTACTGAAATAAATGTGAATAGCCTGGATGAGTAATGATACTCCATGCACAAAAAATATTAATAATAAAATAGTTTTCTTAATATTTTGCCAAATATGTTTAATATTATTCATATAATTTATAGTTATTTAAAATAATATGTTTGTTGCATGTTGGGAGATATTTTATAATGTCTACTAAATCACTTGATACAATACCTCAAAATTCTATGCAAAAGCTTAGGATTTAACATTTAAAAAGATTGAATTCAATATATGATTAAACCACTCTATAAAAGATTGTAGTGGGGTAAAATTATTATAAAATGTAATCAAGATTTTAAAATATTTAAGGAATTAATAGACATCAGATATTATTTTCATCACCTCATACAGTAAAAAAATAAATTACGAATTTTTGTGAAAAATAAAGCCAAGGAATCTCAATATAGAGCATGCCTTTCATATTGATCGTTATGGCCGTCTATATTAAAGACTATCCCCTTTTTCTCGCTTTCTCCCCCTCAAAATGCTTCTTCACCACCCTTTTCTTACCCCCCTCAATCTATACACTGGCCAACCGAACTCTTATTATACTTGAGCTAAACACCCCTTAGGACAACAAGACCTCATTGTTACACACTCCAACAAACTAATCTTGTTGCTGAAAAGTATGCTCATGGAATATCAGAAATGTTCAGCTGATGGACTTTGAGTACAGATCAAAACTTTTTTAATTAAAAATAATAGATTCAAATTCTACTCAAAACGTGGATTGAACTAAATATATATAAGACTAGTTAAATCTCAGTGAAAATGAATAAATGTACGAGTGAATTAATTTTTAAATTTTAATTATGTAAAAGTGTATAATTAATTTTAAAGAACGGTCTAACACACATTTTTGTCCACAGGTGGTTATAGAGGTTATAATGTATAGCATAAGCCCTAAAACAGTGTCGCCCAAGCTGTGGTGCGTGTATGCCAAGGAGCACGGGAAAGATTCCAGGTATTACGTTGCTGAGTTTTATCATTCATAACTTATTATTTTATATTAGAATGTCTGAGGGACAAATTAACGCACATTATGGCTTTGTTAACTTATAACAAATGATTTGTTAACATTTTGTGTGATTTTTTATTCTTTATCAGAAAGTATATACTGTATATATAAATGTATACTATTATTAATATGTATGAGAAAATTAATTTTAATTTGGTGTGATCGTTTATTCTTTATCAGATAGTAGTCTATAATAAATGTATATGCATATATATATACTATTATTAAAATGTTATAAGGGATTTATTAAAATTTGCTGTGATCATTTATTCTTTATCAGATAGTGGTCTATATATATAGACTATTATTAAAATTTGGTGTGATCTTTAATACAGTTTCATTTATATATATATATGTGTACAAACATACATATAAACATATATATACAAACATATACATACAAACATAATATATAAACACATAAATACAAACATATACATATATTATATATGTATATAATATACACATAATTATATACATATATTATATCTATGCGGGAATTTATACGTTGATTAGGCCATGTCCCCAAAAAGGCTAAATGACTGGCGAAATTTTGTAAAACACTGATTGATCTAATAAATTCTAGTTTGATTCTTGAAGGTTATGAAAATAATGTATAAGTAGTTGGATTATTGTTTTTTACCAAATATTAATGAACTAATATTCTTTAAGTGATGGTCGCGTGAATAGTATAGAATTTGTTGACTTAGCTTAAGGTGATGGGCCATTTTAATTTGGCGTGGAAATGCAGAGTCATGGGAACAAACGGTTATCATAAATAATTTTTATTGTTTTGCAATTTTCTTTTTGGAAACGGTTTGTTCAAGAATAGAAGTATGTTGATTATTTCATACTTTTAATACACACACATCCTCTATGATTTTAACACTGATATAGTATCGATAAAATTGACATTTCCCAATAAAAACTGCCAGCTTCATAACAAAAAATAAGAAAATGTAACAATTAATAAATATCGATACACTATCTTAGAAGGGGCGTTGAAAAGAATAACATAAGAATTTCACTCGTTCTAGAGAAAATTTATATTTTCAAAAGTATGATTTTTCCGTAAAACCTGTCTGGTAGCTAGTGTCATCTACGTTTTCTGTAATCCATCCGTTCTTGATGGCGTGGACGGATATTTTGGTTGGTTGTGAAGCAACGCCACGCCTTTCACTCTCCCGCCCACCATCTCACAAAATAGGGTTTAGACTTGCACTCTACAGAGCCGAGACTGGTGACCTGGTGGTCTAGGGGTAAGGTGTCAGACTTCTGTGCTGTGCTCTGTGTGAGGGTTCAAACCTCGGTCCCGGCACAGATCTATCTGATTGCCAAACCCTTCCTTCACCTTAGACAAGAAGTGTATTAATCACAACTTGTGAATGTGAGGAATGCCAGGCCTCCACCGTGGTTCGGATTCCACGTTAAACTGTAGGTCCTCCATTTCCATCCCACAATCACCCTACCATTACACATTAGCGTAAGTGCGTACAACCCGAACGGGTAGTAAGACGCGGTGCTAATAATAATAATAATAATACAGAGCCAAGGGCCTTAAGTTAATACGTATGTGGTGTGCTGTTGTAATTGTATCTTTAGAAAGAGTGCATCAAATTCTTATCACTACTTTTCTTGCCAATAAAAATATTTAAAGATTTCAAATGATGCTCATACAAATAAAGGTATTCGTATCGCCTTGTCTGGTTCTTTGCCAAGGCAAGATTTTTTTCCTCTAACTACTGTCGGGTGTAATTAGGTGTTTTACCCTAAAAAATTTGTCTTCTCTGCCTACACTCAAATGAGGGGTTACTTTATTTTAATATTACTTTACTCATTACTACCTTATTAAAGAAACTATGTTTATATCCATCATAGGTAGTAAAATTTGGGGAGTAAGAATTGAGGGTATACTGATGTAGATACCAATGAATCGTTATTAGTTCATCGGCAATAATTGTAATCGGCGATTGTTATGCCAATTAATCTTTTTTTAAGTAAAATTTAAAGCAACATTTTCTAGGTTGGAGTTTAGTGATCAAAATCACAAAACACACTTATATACACACTGCATCTGGGTTGTGGACTAAGCAAAGCTCATATGACCAGATAAAGAAATATAAGTTCATATCGTTGATAGAACTAACAATCTAGCTCCAACTTACGCAGATTATACAATGATTAATCACCGGTTATGCAACGACTATTCAAAAATTAATATTATCAAAGCTTTAACTGTTGATTTTTAAATACATTATTTTTGTATTAATTACATCAATTTTTATCTTTTTCTTAAATATATTTCCCAATAGTTATTAATAAATAATCGATAATCGGAACTAGTCAGCGTAAATAATCGTAGCATGAACAATTATTATAAATAATCGGTGATCGATATCGGCAATTGGTTTTAATGAATCGGTATACCTCTAAACTAAAAATATTGGTATTTAAGAATAAATATTCATACTTTACTGGCACAATTTTCACTGATTTTCTACTGATAATGGGATGAACAGGGTTCGAATCCCAGTCTGGTCCTCTGAGAATATTTTTCCAAAATGTTGGTAGATAACCTCTAAGATAATTCCAACTTCATCCTTAAATCAATGAGTTATTAGCATATATTAACATTTTGACTAATTCTTCGCATGAATAAGCGGCACCAAAACTATATCAAATTACAAAGTCCGAAATCCGGCTGTCCACTTTTTGATAGTTTCCCGTTGTACAATACAAAGCTAACTATGGCATTCACAAGCAATCATGGTAATTAATTAATTAAAAAATAGGGATGAGCCCTTGAATCCTTCGAATCTGTAAGGATCTTCGAGATTTGAAAATTTGAGAAAATTTTGAATTCGAGACTCAAATCCTAAAATATAAATATTTTCCAATGTTTCAAATGAAATTTGTTTTAGATCTATTATACTAGTGGTTTGGAACTAGCTATTAAAGGATTAACTCAACAACCAGTACCCAGACCAGTAATTTAACATTTAATTGAATATATATATACGTTATAAAGAAGGGATTATAAGAAAGAATGTTATAATTTGGTACTATTTGTATTTTCTCTCATTCTAGTATATCTATATTTCCTACGAAGTTCATATTTTTTTCCAATTCTCGGATTCGGATTTATAATTAGAATTCAAAGGTAAATTGGAGATTAGGACTCATAAAATAGTGGTTTGGACCCAACTCTAATTAAAATAAGTTAAATATTTGCGACAAAATATTAACTGGTTCTCAAACTGGGTGCAAACTCAAATGCAGCCCATTAACAACGCAATATTTACCTAAGCACAGTCATAAAATAAGATAAAGGAACTTATATACACTGTTACAAAAATATATTGGATAAACGAGTATCAAATTTCACAAAAGATAATAAATAAATAAATAGTATTCACATTTACAGAAACATATTAAAAAATAAGTCAAATGATTTTCCAAAGAACGTCACTGCATCGATCTATGTCACCAGATATTTTAAATTTTAATTGTTATATTGCTGCTTGCTTTGCACTAATTTATTCTTTGAATTTTAGCACAATGCTAATGGATCCCTTTAAGACTATATATATTTTTTGTACTCATTTATTTTTAGAATTTTCTTGTCTGCCTATACAAAATTCAAATTTGTTAACATATCAAGAAGGTTTATTTTTAGCCAAATCAAGCCCTCTATTTTTAAATTCTAAACTTTCCAACTTGTATGGTTACTGTAGGGAGGTACTTTTGAAAACATGGCAAATTTAAATGTTTTTCCTTCCTGAAAAGAAGATTATCTAATAATTTTCCAAAGATTTTAATCTTAAACTCCACTCACCCATTTTTTTCAGGCCCCTTTCTTAATAGTAGATATTTATCACTTATTTTGTTATTGGATTCATCCCTCTAAATTCATTGCAGCTTTCAATTTTCGGTCTCACATAAAATATTTTTTTCTCTTTACTTAACACCAACCTCCTCATATAAATTTTCTTCGTCTAAAATATTCTTTCTTCAATGGTTATTTCAAATTTCAGTTTTATACCACATATAAAAGTTGTTTCTATTAGTTTTTTTAACCCACCTCTATCATTAAAAATCTCAGACTCATAAATTTAGAATTTTAATAATAATATTGTTATCTGTACTTGTCCTTTTATCTGCCTACCAAATTTAAATGTTCCACAACCACTTAAAGTGTTTATTCTGTTACCCTCACCAAAGTCTTGATTAAAAATTGAACATTTTCAGGCCTTAATATTAATTTGGAGTGGTATTTTTTACCTACCTGCCAAATTTCAGTTCTCTACCGGACTGGGAAATAGTTGTTTACTATTAGTTTTTAAAATTTCGAGCTCTCTACCCCATTTTCTCAAATAAGCTCACACGAATTCAAATCTTAAAATATATTTGTATTTTTGGAGCTGTCCCTCGACCTGTATACGAAATTTTAGTTTTATGCCTCATCTAAGAAGTTTTTTTTATATTATATAAATGCTCCACTTCTTACTTCCATAGCCCAATTTGGAAATCACGCAATCTCAGATTTTTCTGTTTGTATGAAGACAGCTCCGCTACCTCACTGCCAAACCAAATTTCAAGTTTCCAGGACCAATGTTTGGGGATATACGGTGAAGATTGAGTCAGTGAGTCATAAACCTTTCTGCCCTCTCCACCCTCTTAGGCTTAGAAATTTTTTAATCACTTTAAAGGTATCACATAACTCTAGAAAGAAACATTAAATTCAAGTTTAAAGTATATTGCTCTAGAAAATAAAAACAAATTGAGAGTATTTCAGGATATTTATTAATCAGCGCCTCAACGCTCTCGGATACCACTAAGGTTAACTTAAGATTCCCAACAACACATACATTTATTGTAAGGATCATTGATTGTTTCCTCCTGAATGAAAGTAAGAAATTAAAGTCGTACACCTTTTTTTATTTCTGTCAAATGAACTAAGAAGGATGAAACTTTGGACAAGGTGGTGGAGGGGAGACGTGACATAAAGTTTTCGTCTTCAACTCTTTTGAATGACGAAACAACATGGGAAGTTCTCGTCTCAAACTCGGGAGGCGCATTCGTGACTTCATATTACCAAGTTGGCTCTCTTGACGAAACTAATTTCAGTTCCAAGGCTCTCTGAGAGAACATTAACTTTCAACAACTTCTAAACATAGCCCAACCAACCACATGAAAATAAAACTATTTTATATTGTCGATATCTTAATTTGAACGTAAATTATTCCGACTTGGAAGGCTGACGCCTTAACTTAGTCAGCACCTACATAAGAGGGCCGTATTGGATCCCAGAAACGGAATTACAACTATCCCCACTTAGGTGGCCGCATTATCTGAGGCATCACTCTCGCAATATACTGGACTGCCAATGGTTGGGATATTGGGTTTAGAATCCGGGTTTGGTTACTAAGGGTTGCTTTTATCCAAATTACTTTCCATTCTCTCTTCAAACAAACGCGGGTACACTTCATTTGAATTTGACCTTTCTCAAATCCGCTTTGGTTCCCCCAAGGTCTAACGCACTACTCTTGTGTTAGACTAGACTGTCGAAGTTGGGGAGATAGAGGTTCGATCCTAGTCGGTCGCAATAAGGGTGGTTTTTCTTAAATTGTTTTTCATTCTCCCTCCATTAAATGTGGTTACACTTCATCTAAATTAAACCTTCATAATTCCTAACATGTTATTTAGTGTAATTAGTACAGTACATATGCGTTTAATCTAAACGTGTAATAAGATGCAGGGTTTTAAAAAATCACTGTGATGTTTAGCATTTGCGGATTAATAGATTAACGGCATTTGATCTTGTTGCGGTGGTAAGATTCTGGTGGTAAGACACATTATTTTGAAATAAGTTACACAAAATATACTTAAAATATTTTAATGTAGGTCTCTTTATAAGTCAAGTCATATAATATACTGTCACCGGCAATGTGTGAAATCCAGGCGTTCTATAAAATGTCTAGGCTCTCTATATAATTCCAGAGTGGTTTTGACAAAGTATGAAATAAACGAGTTTTGCTGTTGTATTTCACACTTATTTTCAAGTTCTTGGTCTTTTTGAAGTCCCGGAATATGTTATCAATTCTTTTATCCAGTTCTATGTAAGTCTTGCACCGTTTTCTTGCAGGTTCACCTAATTCCTAGGATTTAAGTTGGTCAGGTTAGGTTATTTTAGAATAGGTTAGTTAGATATGGTTAGGTTAGGCTAGGTTAGATTAGCTATTGTTCTCGGAAATATATAATGACTGGTTATTCTATAAATTCCCTACGAAAAGTATGAAATACAACGGCAAAACTAATTTATTTCACACTTTGCTAAAACAACTTAGGAATTTTATAGACTGCCAGGTTTACACCCAATACAGCACTCACGTTAGATAGATAATATCAACACCTATAAAGTAATAATATAATGTAACAAAAGGTTAGTAGTGTTGATCATAAACTATATATATATATAATATATATAAAACTATATTTTATAAACTGTTTTTCTTACCAAAAACGTTTGTGATACTAGACAGTATTGTAATCACTTATGTAAAATTAAGTGGTAAATAGTCTTCTGATTAAACTTTAAATAAGTTAACTATGAATCAAACATTAACTAAAAGTGTATAACATATTTAGTGATATTTTACACTTTAATTTATAAATAAATATTTTCCCCTTAGTTAAACATTTAACATATAACTATAGATTTTAATAAATTATGCCTATACTCGTATTAGTAAATCAATAATTTCCATCTAGTCGTATATTTGAAATAAATTACTGGGATGACAAATTTGATTTAAAATCAAAAAGGTTTCTACATGTAAATAAATATCAAATTAAAATATATAATTATCATAATTAAAATTATATGTGATTGTTGTGTCCAACGTTACATTATAATTGTTTATTAAAATATTGCGTAATTGTTTTATTCAATGGTGTTTGAATTACATTATTTAAACTAAAATGTTTACACTTATTAATTTTAACTACCACATTAACAATATTTTAATAAACCTTTATTCCACATAATATAGTTATTAGTTTATGCATCGTTTCAAAACTCATAGATATCCATTCGCTTCCACCGCATTCCATTTCACTTGTTTTGAAAATGAAATTAATATTGGGGCACAGCTTAAATTTTAAATGACTTTCCTTTTCTACCGGTATGTTTCATTAAATCTGTAATACGAAGCGCTTTTTACTGAGCTAGAACATTTTACGGCACGTTTACCACAACACAAAACCTGACTCGGAATAAATAAAGTAGATTATTTTACCCCTCAAACACACACGGTTTAGAGAATATTTTTAGTCTTCGCGTTCACTTTATCAATATTTATTCATAAAGCCGAGTATCGCCGTATGATATCTGGTGAAAACATATAAATCACGTGAGAAATTTGATACATTTTTAACTTTAAAATTTCTTGTGGGATTTTAGAAACTTTTTAAAAATAACCTTCTGGAATATTGTTTGGGAGAAACATATTTTTATCTCGTTATTAACAATGTAAACAAAGATCACATTCTTCATATAATCGGGAAATTTAATTTTTACCTTGTATTAAGTTTCGTTAAATTAGATCGACGCAATGAATAAGAGAACTGTGAGCCCCTATACCAATTTAGTTATAATCAAGGACTCAAATGTAAATGGCGACCTTTCGGTGTTTTTAAAATAAGGCTCCTTATGCCATCAACAGTAAACGAGACCAGCTATGAGAAATGCCAAGCAACACTAACATTTTCAGCATCGTATCTAGAAGATCATATGCCAGTGTAGGGAAACACCAAACATGCGTTCACCCCCACCTTTCACCCTCTTTGAGATCTGTGTACCCTTTGTTAGGGAAACCACCTTCATTACAGTTCAACCTCCTCCCCCCTATCTCAAACCCCCTTGACGAGGGTGCACCGTAAAGCTCTCCTCTAATCTACGAGCTTTTGACCTTTTTGTTCGCGAACGTCTGATAACGTTACACGTGGTGAACAGAAAAAGGGATGGAGGGGCTGAAGGGTAACTCTTAGTATTCCACATCTTCAATTTCATTCATTTAGAGGTCGGCTTCAAGGTAATCACGATGTTGTGGTTGCTAAAAGAGGAGTTTTAGTCCCTACACAATGACGTTTCACTCCCTTTTCCCCGACGCCTATCTGACACTTCTGATTGTTCCAATGGTCGCTGTGGCGTCAAAACCCCCTAAATTGTATCGTGAGGCAGCCCTCACAACAGCAACGACCCTTCCCCCCTGAGCCTGGCATAGTGACGTCAGGCCCGTTATGTGCACAGCACTTGCGCAGTGTCGAGTCTTGCTTGATTATTAATGCTCGTGCTCATGTGTGGAGTCCTTTCTCTGGGTAAGATCTTAGATGAGTAGGTGTTGAATACCCATCGTACTAGAGTCTACCACGTACTGAAATCTCACGATTGGTGATGCCTTGTATCTTATATCTCCCGTGTGTTATTTATCACTTACGGGCGCTCATTTAAGAACCTTGTCTAGACTTGAAACAAGTAAAAGCAAATTGTATGGTTCTATATTAATTATATTAGACCGAATATGTAGTAAGTAGGCTTGGAAAAACCATTCTCTTCAGCATATTCTATCAGCTTGCTTCCCTCTTAACATATTTTGAAAGTATATTTTCATCGGATAGACAGTGAGATTTTTTAAACTCCCTCTTGTAAGTGTAAAGCCTAGGAACATGGATATTGGAGATATAAAATAATCTACAAATATATTACTTGCTGTGTAGAGGCTCATTAATAGATCTGGTCAGGTAGCAAGAACAAGTTATCTAACTGATGTATACGCTGCAGGAGTGCTTGTTCCGAAAGCTGCCAAATATGGATGAGAAGGAATCATTAGCTACAGAAAAGGAATAAAATACCTCTGTCCATTAGCTGGCTGCTATGTAGAGTTAATACAGGGAAGGAAAATATTTTTTTTTAAACGCAGTCCACATTAGTTTAAAAATAAAGCGAGTTTGACGATAAAAATAAATTCGTCTCTTACAATTGAAAAAAAAATTAGGATCAGGGTGTAATTTGAACACTACCTTAACTCTAAAAAATAAAGATGTTTAGAAAATGTGGACACACATCTCCCGAGTACATAACTTAGAAACTAACTCAATTATAAACTAATCGATATGAAAAATTTCCAAAATAGTTATAATCTCGTCTTACTAGCCATATAGACTAAATATATTTTAGTCAAGCTGATATGTAATGGTTGAGGAAGGTAGAGTTTAGGGAAAATGTACCCACATTTTGTAGTGGCAGAGAAGTAAACTAACATTCTTCAACCCATACGACCAGGATTTGAGCCCCAATACCAATGTTAAGCTCAATTCCATTCTCCTTCATAGTGCCAACATGTCAGGGCCCCCCACTAAACAATCCCATTTAAATATTCCTCTTTAACTCTAACCCGTCAAATTAACGGGAATTGAGTATTTATTTTCAAGGAATTAGCTGTTAACCAAAGATGGTTAATTAGATATCACGATACAGCAAGTCATGATGGACAGTTATATAATGTTTTATAGAGCATACACCAGGACAGATTCGGACCTCGAGTTAAATTATATTAGGACTGGGTAACCTAGACGTACTGTAAATATACAAAGACTAGATACTCTTTCAAGTGATCTTGGCATATACTTAAGCCAATTTTGGCTTCTTCTAGAACCAGTAGGTCTCTCTGTAAGACTCTTTGAATAGGCATACAACCAAAGAATGATGGCATATTCCATAACCAAAGAATAACTACCTAATAATGACCCTGTACAGTTCCTTGTTGCGTATGGGGATATATACGGAACAATGGAAGGTAACTTTATAAGCTTGAATTACAGTCTCATATATGAGTCCAGGCATCCTAACGATGGTAGGATGGGAAAGGATTACTTCAACTCAACATTATCCGATACATATGGTACTACTACTCTTGACGAGATGAATGAAACATATGTAATGTTCAAGTTGCTTTCTCAAATCAAGAACTTTGCTGCCAAAACTCAGGGTGGATGTACAATGTTACTAAATACATATATCTAAACACTCATCTTTCACATTAGATGATCAGGCTAGAAATCTCTGAAGTTTTAGCCAAACGTAGAGCCTTGATATACAAGGGAGAAAGGGAAATGCTTTCCCCTTTCGATTTTAAATTTCTCCCTTAAATCTACTGATGTTAACAACCCTCATCCTAACCGAATTTCAGGGATGTACTAAGACTCAAGTGCGTTCCGCTCCCTTTACAAATAAGGTATATCGAACGCTTCTAAAAGGTGAACGATATTTCCGTGAATTCAAACAGTGCGAAATATAATAGGACTGACATATTTAGACAGAGGAAAATATTAGTTATAGAACAAACCTCGTGATAATGCTTGTATATGTGGCCCTTCAGCACACGATAATGATACTGTTTCCATCATCGAAATATTACGCGGGACTGGAATCATTGTCTAATGATGTCTATAAAGGAAAATATTGCACGTGAACCTCATAGTTACATAAGACACAGCTTTGCCAGAAGACATGTTAGCGTAGGAGGAGTGAACGAATTACTATAGACTTATCCGATTGAAATGGTACCTTACTCTCGATCGAATAGAGGATACAAGTACTCTTTCACCGTCACTTACAAACGGTCTTGGGCTGTACCCGTCAAGATTAAGACCGGTAAAAACGTCACTGCAGCTATGTTAAATATCCTTGGACAGGTGACCGCAAACAGTTTACCCTCCGTATTTCATCTGCAGAAAGATAATGGAAGCGAGTCTTATAGCTTGGATTCCAAAGGTTTCATGGCAAGACAGTGGATCAATCATTATTCTAAATACAGCAACGTCAAGGCAAGTGACGTCTAATGATTAAATTAAACACTCAAGAACATTATGTAGACAAGATTCATCAAGATAGGACATATACGTTAAGGACTATAGTATTTTACATATCGTCTCTCTGCATGCTAAGACGATCAACCCTACATATGAACAGGTTTAAATTCTGTTATATCGTTATTATCAGTAAACTTTAGGTTTTTTTTTTTTGAAAATGGTATATCGCAAACTAATCGGTAGAGCTGTTCAAGATACTTAAAGTCGTCCAGACCAATTTTAGAACCTTTTTACTATAAGATAATACGAGAGATAAACCTATCACTGGTAGGTTCAACACCACTAACCACTAAGCTTAGAAATACACCAAATCAGGAGGTGTATCTTGTAGAGAAGTTGATTAGATCTGCTGGAGATAGGACCTATTTCAAATTGCCAGGTTTCGATTTGTCACACAATTCGTGGATAGATGCGACCAACATTGTCTAGTTAGGAGATGACAACTTCCCCCACCTTTCTCACTGACCATACAAAGTTGCACATGGAAGGGGGGGGGGGGGGGGGGGGTTTCCG
>CABFWB010001451.1:32475-50259 GCA_902151455.1 Timema bartmani
GGGGAGGGGAGTTTCACTGCATTCGAAATGTTTAGAAAATTGGGGTACTGTTTGGAGGAATTGTTGGAAGTAGACATTTGTGATGGTGAGATGACGTATTTCATAGAGAAGGATGAGCGCGGATACGTCGAATCCTGTCTGTTACGGACTATTCCACTAGCTGGGAAGCTATGTGGGAGCCCAGCGTGTCCATCGAAAGCTGCACCGATAGCTATCCCATCTCCATATTAAATAATGGATATATACCGAAAATTCTACGTATCAAGTATCCCAAGGGGGACCCTCTGGATGAAGACAAGATGTGCGAGGCATTGGACCATGTTGAGAAGGGGGAGTACGTCCGGGATAAGTACTTGTGGGAGCTCGAGAATTACAAGACCTATTCTTGGTCTATTTTGGTTTTCCGGTGACGAAGAAGTTAAGGTAAAACAAACAGTCTGGTGAATGGAGTTTAAATTTTTGGTCTCCTAATCGCCAGCCACCTGTGGATACATTTCTTCAAATTTTAGCTTTTCTCCCCTATCCATATTTGTGTAAGAATGTGGCATAGGTAAATTAAGATGGAGCTCCAAAAACTATAAACATTTAAATACAGTTTTTCTGTCACTGCATCCTACTACCCATTCGATCCTTACGCAGATCGAAATAATAAAAAGTTAATTTTACAAATACATGTGGTTTATAATTTTTTAGATTGATATTTTTCTTCAAGTAACCAAACATATTCTCCTCGGTTAGAATTATATTACAAAACCCAATGTCAACTATCAATAAGTTCCTAGGTAGGATGGTTTTTTTTTACTTACTTGCTTACTTACTTAATTTGACATAAAAAAAACTTAAATTTCATCAAAACACTTGTAATGATTGCTCGGATTCAAAATTAGTATGTTTGTCACAAAATATAAGATGCTCTTAAGCAAACATCAAACTTTCACAATGGACCTTGGTCTATACAGCTATACCTATTATTGCAATGTTTTATCATCATCATAAAATATATTATCCTAAGTAAAACTTATCTTAAAACCCTTACAATTGGTTTTAGATTTAAATAGACAACACATTTCTAAGATATTAGATCAACATATTTTAAAGGTCAGCATTTAATGGAAGAAAATTTAAATATCTTATATGATTTATTTTATTAATGTATTTTTTAAATCTAATATAATTATATTTTCAAAAGAATGTTCTTAAAGGGCGGGGAGTTACTGCAAAGCACCCATATAAAATTACTTCTAAAGAATAAATTATTATATTTTATATACAAAATTCGATTAAAAATTCGTCAAACTCAAGTACTATGGAAAACTAGCAATCGAGGAAAAGTTGTGTACTGGTAAAATTTTGTCAACTTATAGAGATAGCGGTACCCCATCTCTTTCGTATCAATATTTTCTAAACCTCCATTCACTCTTTCAAGTTTTTACAACCTATATTCCATTTCTTTCAATCACACTCTCTGTCCTCCATGTCTTCCCACCCCCCTTTCCCCTTTACACGCGCATTATCATTTCGGCTACGTTCCATAGCTCTTCTTAGTTTCTTCTGAGATTCTCTTCCCTTCCCTTCAGTGCCATAACAGCCGCCATTACTTACACAATACCTCCACCACAGAAATCGATCAAGTGTCTTCAATCTCGGCCTCGATCACGCCCTGTGTTGGCCCCTCGGGGGTACCCTACCATCGCACGAACTCCCTCCCCCTTCCACCTTACCCCAGCCCACTCCATTCCCTAAAAGGTCTCACCCTACAGCCTAGCACAGGGAGTATCATCCAAGACACTGCGGTAAATCAAAAAGTTAACTGCTGAACCATCGTTGACATTTTCCGACGATGTCCCACTCCCCTTTTTCTTAAAATAAACACATTATTTTGCCAAAGGAATTTCCAGTCGGTGTATAAACGATGTGCTTCTTATAAGAGTGATTTATGTCAGCTAGTATTGTGCTATTGTGTATATTTCAAAGGAAAAATTCATGTGAAAGTGGGACATTAATGAGTATCAATATTAATAAATAAACTCAAAAGAAGTATCTACCAATGTAAAGAGAACATAAAGTTAGCACCGCTTGCAGGAATTGGTGCTTATGTCACCCAGTAAAAAGGAGTTATATGTTAATATGAAGACAGCCACGCGTGTATTTTTTTTTATGAGTAGGGCTATGACGTTATTTGGATATTGATGTTGATTTTAAAAGTGTATTTATTGTTAAATTTCCAAAACATGACCTGAGTTTTAACAACTTAGTTTGTCTTCCATATATTATCTTTGTGTATGTAACGCGCTGACTGTTGTACTGAGTAACATCACAAGCTCAGTAAATTAGATGTCTTCATCTGGCGCTGCTTTTTATTCTCTTTACATTGATATCCACCATAAACCTATTGCGTGTTTTTTAAATACAAAATTGCTTGTATTCTATATTCAGGTTAAATATATTCAAATCAACCCATTTTTCATGGCGAAAAATGACTCACCCCTTTTGAAATTGAAACAAGTTGGTGTAGGTACTTGACAACAACCACATTTATGGTCACACGGTCTAATTAATTGCTCGAGAAATAGATTGGATTTCTGGTGAACGATAGGTTGAGGTTTAAATCCCGGTAACGTAGACTTAAGCTAGGTGTGGCTTATAAGAAGAAGTCTTACATTCTCCCTCGACTCCATTGCAATATATTTATTCTAAATTCTACTTTATCCCTCCCTATGCCATTTAATTAACTATTCGAATGTGAATAATTGTAATCTGCATGCTTAATCAAATGACGTAGGAACATGGAAAGTAGAATTAAATTAAATGTACTCGCATATACATATATTATCTTTACTTTGCATGAATGTAATCATTCAAATTTTATTTTTATCCAATTTATATTCTAATAGATACATTTAGGCTCCACATGTATCTATTATTTAAATAGTTTTTGAGAACTACTGGTTCATGTAAATGTATGTTTTCTTTTTTGAAAAAATAAAAATATATTAAACTAAATTGTATGTTTATTAAAATTATACTTCCTCATACATATGATGTGCATACAAAGTGTTATGAGAAATTGAAATTAATTATGTTTAAGGCTAAACAAAAATATACTTTTGATGTAACTTGAATATCAAAACGATAATTTTCTGTATAACTTACGGTTTGTTTGCCTGTAGGCCTATTTATAAACACGTAATAAATATTTGCAATTTAAAGGTCCACACTTTTAGAATATTGTATCATCAAGTCATATTGTAACTTAAATAATTTTAATTATTTCAATATCCGCATCGGTTGCCACATGGTCTAGAACTTCATTCTCACAATAGACTAGCACTAGACTGCCGATGATCGGGAGGTTAGGGTTTGAAATCCAGTTGTGTATACTGAGGATGATTTCCCAAAATTGTTTTCAACTCTCCCTTCACTTAAATGCGGATACAATTCTTCTAATTTCTACCTGATTTATAATCCATTAAAGTTATTAATATATATGCGTATAGCCAGAATGAGTATTAAGACGTGAAGCTGAAAGAAAAAGTTGGCCTAATTTCCAAAATATATAAAACATCTGTATAAATATTTTGTTTATGGTTTCTGAAATTTGCCATTATTATTTAAACCCGAAATAAGTAGCAATTTTGAAACAAACTCTATTAGTGTTATATAATATATTAAAATAAATTTAATAGTAATCAATTAGACCATTCGTTTATTTATAAGGGATATATATATATATATATATATATATATTAAAAAGAGCAGCCCATTTCTTTAAATCACGCACTACAAATACACACAATTATGTTCTTCTAATCAAAGGATTTCAATTCACCTGTCAGCTAACTTTTAATTACATTATTTCAACCCCTGTCCTTTTTTTTAATCCAATCTTATTTTACGTCACAAAGGACACGAACTTCTTCAGTACAAAACTTTCATCCGGTCAACACAACCCCCTTGACAATTTCAAGAGGTTTTATATTTTTTTCTTATTTTCACCTTTTCTCATAATTTAAATGCATGCTAAGCATAGATTTATTATTCAATTATGTAGAGTTTATCATGTTATGTTTTATTGGAGCCAGTCTTTACGGGCGTGCTAACGTTACAGTGTAAGCCTCTACTTGCATGCAAATTTAAAAGTTTGCATGATAATTGTTATACTTGCATAAATATTTAAGTGCTAGAATAATTTGGCGCCAGTAACTATTTGTCGCGCTGGCTGAATATGAGCTCTATTTGTAACTGCACATATAAACCTCGTTTGGTGAAACAGTCACATCTTACAAATAACAGGTGCAGTGCATTGTTTATAAAAGCTGTGCATAGATGTGGTGAAACAATCTCCTGAAACCACATATGTGTATCTGAATTTTGAATTAGATGCGTAACATGTTGTAGTTGGTCAAACTTTGTTGTGGTCAACCTAAAGTGATTTATGTAGCTCTCTGGTTCATCCACCTTTAACTCATCCAATAACTTTGATCCAACTAGATGTTTCCTCCTTGCTATCCACTTTCTCACCCGGCATTTCCTAGTTTTTCGCTTGTTTCTTTTCCTGAGTATTCCACTCGAACGCCAACTCAACTGTCCCGCAAGTAAATCTTTGCACGATTTTCAAAAATTGTGTAAGCCTTTACTTTCACTATATTTGCACTGGTATGGATACTGGTGCAAGCTAAACATGACAGTATATACATGCCTTACATCTTACCTAGTTAGGCGGCACTAGCTTTTTAGTAAAGGCAAAATATTTCAAACAATTAACTGAAAACCTAATTGATAATTATTGTGATAAACACAAAATGAATCATATATTCCAGCGGAATAGGGGGTAAATTTATTATTTTACTTAAATAGCTTTATGTAAGTCCTTTATAACATAATAAACAATACAAATTTAAGTTAACGATTTTATTAATATTGGTTTTTAAAGAAATCTCGTAAATGAATGTCAAACCCCGTAATTTTTCACCTTCTTTGGGTTAATTTAGAGCTTCAAAAGTAAATTTTAAAAAATCCAAGAATTTGATTTTGAAATTTTATAGATATTTAATAATATTCTATGTGTAAATATATAGATGCTTTCGTGTTACAAAACCTATAAATATAAACACAAGGACCCTGATGCAGTGACCATTACCGTATTACCCAAAGCCCTGGACCTAAAATAATTAAATTTGGCAGGGAGATTCCTTTCAGGATGTAGGCATCCAATAATAAGTGTTGTTTTTTGGGGGTTTTTTTTCGAAATTTGACTTCTGAGTAATTTTAAAAGGATTTTTGAGTGGTGCATCTTCAAAACAGCTTGCATAGAGCCTTGATATTTAAAATCAAGGTTCATATCAAAATTTTGGTTGGATGTTTTAGAATTTTTTCTAAATTTAATCACCTATGAGGATCAGAATGGGCAGAAAGGTGTACAACACACTGACTCACTCATCACCGTAATTTCCCAGCCCCTGGGCCTAGTAGCATGACATTTTTTGGCATGAAGGTGGCGGGATCTACTCATATAATTGGAAAGATCTAAAATAAGGAAAATTCAAAATGGGACGTCAGAAAATGGGGGCCAATAGTTTTAAAATAAAACATTTTAAAATGAGGTAGAAAGTTAAAATTTGGCAGACAGGTATAGAAACAACTCCAAATATCCCGTTTAATCTTAGAATTTGAAATTTCTAAAAGTGAGTTGGCAAAAAAGTATTTAGGGGTGTTTAAAATTTCAAAAACTACTAGTTAACTACTTTCCAGTGTAGTAAAAACTGAAATTCAGCAGGCAGCTAAAGAAACCACTCCGAATAAGTACTAAGGGCTGAAATTGATTAATTTTTAATTTTTATGGGAACTTCTGGAAATTGGTGTGGGGGTTATAAGAAAAACACACTTTAATGTGTGGATGAAAATTTAAATTCGGCAAGTAAGTAGAAGTACAACTATAGATAGACAAATTCCTTTTTAAAAATTCAAAATTTCTGAGTAGGAGTTATTTAAATGTAATAGAAACCACAAATATTACTAGTGGTATGAAACCGAAATTGGGCAAGAAGGTATACAGAAAATTTCAAACAAACATAAAAGACTTAAGCTTTTAAATTGAGAAAATATGTATGGGTTGAGGTTTAGGTAATTAAAACCTTTTAAGTGAGAAAGAATATTTAAATTTTTCAGGAATGTAGGGGAGTACTCTAATAGCCAATAAATTTTTAAATATTCACTACTTAAAACTGGAGCTGGTGAAATGGCTTATATCAAAATTGCCAAAACTAAAATAATAAACTATTTTTAAATGTGGTAAAATATTGAAATTCCGCTGGCAGCTATAAGTACCACCCAAAACAACAATAAGGTATATTTTTTAAAGTTCAAAATGAAGCACTAAAATGGTAAAGGGAATTCCTAAAATTAAAATCAAATCAATTTTTGTTGTGATATAAACTAGATGTCAAACATGTAAGTCAAAACACACTCTCGGAAAGCCGAGTGACATGTGAAAATTTCGAATCCCAAAATTTAAGTCCGTGAAATCAAACACCTTGAAATTGGTACAAATAAAATAGAACACTACTTTTCTGTGTGGTTTTACCCCTCCTAACCATCATACCCTTTTAATTTTTATTAGACTCACTTTTTGCCCTCTTTATTATTGTTTTACCTTTCCACTATTAACCTTATTATCCTTTTAATCCTTTGTTCCCCTATTACTTACCCTTTTATAAAAGAAAATTAATTTTTACCCTTTTCAATTTCCTTTACTTTAAAAAATTTTCCCAGGCCTATTTGGGAACTTCATGTAAAAAGATGTAAAATGTGAAAAAAGGTTAAAAGTAAATTAAATCAATTTTAAACATAGAATAATATTGGTACTAATTAAATGTTTAAAAGGGTTAAAAGCTTATAAAGGACAAATTATGCAAGTAGAGTAAAAATAGTAAACACCGTAAAAGGGATAACTTAAAAATGGTAAAAAAATGCTTGAAGATTGATTATATTTATTTTTCACCCTTTTTGCTTCTTTTGCTTTGTTTACTCTAAAATATTTTTAATTTTATATTTTGCTCTTTGAACCCTTTTAATAATTTTTACACTTCTTACCATCTTTACTTACCCCTTTTTATAAAAAAATATTGATTAGATTTACTTTTTACCCTTTTCAATATTTTCCCCAAACAAATTTTTCCGGGCAAAACTGGGTAATACATTATATATGTATTAGGAATTGATATTATTTCAATGTAGCCCACACATGACTCATTGGAATATCAATCACTAATTCTTCACAATTAAGTCTTAGGAAACAATGTGTGCCAAAAGCAAAGCTGAACACTTTCCAGACTAAAAGCTCTAAAGAGATATTTTATTTTATAAATGACAGGAAAGATAGAAACTATGGTAGCAATTTCACACAGAGGATTTCACCACCACTCAGGTGGTGGTGGTGGTGGTGGTGGTAGTAAGCCTGCCGTGTTTCTTTCAACAATTTGTCGAGCTTGAATTGTAGGCCTACTTTCCACACTGCCACGATGGAACATACTTTCAAGACCTCCCGCATTACCGTTGTTAGTTCGGAGGCACAAACAGCCATTAACTCTAATGGGTGCTGTAAAAAAAAACATATATCGTTAAAAAACTTTTCTATTGTTTTCACTTCAGCTATTCTCGCTCCCGTATGGAAACTTCAAGGCAACTTCTTTGGGGCTTTTTTTTTTTGTTTTGTGTGTGACAACCACAACTTCTTGTTTTATTTGAATTCTTTCGTGGGTAATTGATCATGATCCAATAAAATTTAGTATTAATAGTTTCAACGACACCAATTTGGAGTTTAGACCCTAAATATAAATCATGGTTAGACATAATGGTTTGGCAATAAAATCAAGAAAATTAATGTACCTACAATTTTGTTTCTCAAGCATTAATTATTAATACCAAGGTATGTTACAATGTTCGTTGGAAAAATTGTTAAAATAAATATGAACAAAATACTTTCCTTATATTATAGTGAAATGCCTAGTTAGATTTTTTTAAATACTGCGTGGTTTAAAAAGTTCTTAAAAGTAGTTTGAAATTGATTTCTATTTCATTTTGTTGTACTCCTAAAATATATTTCTAAACCAATCATTTTTATTTAGTAAATTTATCTTGATTAAAAATTTTATTAAGCTGAATTGATTTAAGAGCGTTCGTTGTGCCTAAATTAGGAGAGCTATAAAACATGGTGAAATATTTCTCAATATATTGTCATTACCATTATTTCATCAATCTTGTGATTGGTTTGCTACAGATCTCTACTTTTTCCTATTCTAGGACAAATGTTTTAACTTTTTTTTACCTTATTCTGTCAACATCATTCGCTATCTGATTCATGTCTCAAGTCTTGGCCTCCCCCTCTAGTATCTCCCTTTCACATCTCCTTCTATAAGCATCTTTGTCAAACTACCATGTTTCAGAATATGGGCTATCACAAATATCTTCTTTGCTGTATACTTTTCCAAAGTTTCTTTTCTTCATTTCATTTTCTTAACGCCCCCAGGTTGGGGACCACTACTCTAATATTATCTGATAGTGTATGTATGCTGATCATGTCAATTAATGTTTGGAAATGTTCACGCCTATTAATATATAAAAAATTGAGATAACTATTGGTAAAATGTATACTTCTTAAATATGTGTTGTATGTTTAAATAACGATTAATATAATTTGAAAATATTTAAAGCAGTCATTATAGTTTGATACAAAACTTTCTCCATAGTTGAAACATCTAAACTATATGATAAGCTGAAGATCCTTTTGCAAAGACGCTTAATTTTAATATGGCTCCTTCATATATTGCTTGTAAAATTAAGTGTTGAAATAAATTTGCTTCTGTTGAGGAAACCTCTGGAGAATGAAAAATAATTTCATCAACTGAGTATACTCGTATACCGTACACCCGAATAACACAATGTGTTACCATGGGAGAGTACGGCTTCAATTTAACATCAAGATTACTTCAAAAAGTATCTTTTATATTATTAAATAAAATTACAATGTCATATAAAATTGTAATTGAAGATATATCTATCAGTTATATATATAGATCTCAAAATCAAGTATGTGCTCGTAGGAGGTATCACCGTACTGTTCCTTGGAAACTTCCTACAAATATATACTTGTAATTCAAAGAGTCACTAGATATGCCGAGGTCAACACCTGCCTGAAAATAACCACATATGCCCAGACCATAACCTGTCAACCAACATGTGCTTTTGCCTTTGCGAAGAAAAATACTATACTTATGTGTCGATATTCTGCTGAGACTCGCAATGGAGTCCTCATGGAGCACGAAAGCAAGGTGTCCTTGAATAACTCCTGGATGTGCATCGTGGTAAGTAATATCAATAAATGTGACCAATTTATTTATCCTGATCTATATATCCTTCAAAACAAAATTCTTTCATGTTTCAAAGTAACAAGCTATTTTAGCTTCAACAATGAATCAGCTGATAAAATTAATGACTGTTTTAGAACAGTTCGAAGTGCTAAACCGCACTTACATGTTTATATTCACTACCATGTATATTTTTTAAATACCCCTAATCCATTCGGTCTACCTTTTCATGCTCTTCAATAAAAATTTGAGCACCCATAATTTCGCTGTGGAATTTGATCCAAACTAAACAGTGTAATGAGGCCCACTTAAAGCTAAATATTCTGCAAAACTATATGAAAAAGGTGACTGTAATGACAGGTTTCACCAAGGAAGAATGGGTGATGATACCAAGAACACCCATGATTTCACCAGACCAACCCTTTTAGTTTAGATGCGTGGAATTTCCTATCAAAGTTTGCCATTTGATGACCATTAACACAGCGCAAGGACAAACCCTGAAGGTGGCAGACTTAGATCTCCGCGGGTGATAGTCCTAACAGAAACATGTAAATGCTCACTCCTGATGATAAACTCAATAACATGATTTACAAAGTGGCTTTGACTTAATTTTTTTTAATTCCTTCAATTATTGCAAATATTTTATGTGCCTAGTATTAAAACAGAAATAATTACATTACATTGATTATTTTTTATCCTTAAGGTACTGTACATCTTTTATCTACTACAAGGTTTTCATCATAGTTATTTCTACCTAATACTTTGCGTGATTTTTTCTCTATGTGGGAAATTAAAAACTGTGGGATAAAAAACTTTTTTTAATGAAAATGTTTTTAAAACTTTTATTAACGCGAGCAAAGTTGTGGGGAAAAGCTAGCATAAATATAAAATAATATTTTATTTAAACGAAAATTGTTCTCAACAAATACCAATACTGGGTTTGAATGGTATACGTATATTTAATACTATACATGCATAGTTATTCTAGTTAATTTAATGTATTCTTTATTAAAACTTGAGATACATAATGGTAAAGTGCATATTTCTAGAATATGAATTGTGTGTTGAGATAAAAATTATGCATTACTTGAAAATATTCTAAGCGTTCATTATAGCTTAAAACTTTCGCTATTTATGCAAAGTCATAACAATAATATTTTTCACGAAAAAACATATATATATGTTTTTCACGAAAAAACATATATATATATATATATACATAGGCTTTTCTTAAGGAAATAAATCTTCATTTACGAATCCCCTACAAATTGTTAAACCAAAGTAGTTCCACAGCCATTATTTTAGTATGGGATTCATTTTCTTTTCACAGAATATGAAAAGTATACTTCAATGAATTTTATTATATTTTTTTCTCCTCCAAAGTGTTTCACGATCACACTGGATGTCATAAAAGAGCGAGAGAAAAGAAGAAAAATGTTTCCCATTTTTCCTCCTATCAGAAAACCCATTCCCTCCCATTATATTACAAAAGTTTGATGCACAACATCATAGTAACGAAGCCAGAAATTTGTAAAGAAAAAAGGGAAGAAAAAGTGTAAAAAAAAGGAGAGCTGTGCTGAGTCCGTTGAGTGAAGGGTGAGGAGTAAAAGTTAGATTCAAGGCATGAGGGGGGTGAGAATCGGTGGGTGTTAACGGGTGTAGAAAGGGGGTAGAAAAGAAGTATTCAGGAAGAGAAAAGTTGCCTAAAAGTTACTTTTAAAGAGGTTCCGCAGAGTGGAAGAAGTGAAATTCGCTGACCGCATCCTAGGGACTGTGTGTTATGGTGGTTGTGTTAGTTTTCTGGGAGTTTTCATCCCGCCTCACCCTCCTTTCCCGCCCCTCCGTTAGCAGATCTCCCCCCCCCTCCCACCAAACATCAGCAGAGTCTGTAGACTACAAGTTTTGCAATAAACGGCGCTCCCACGCGCCCTTGCTTTATGCGGAAGTCAACCGAGGAATGTTGCCCTATAAAGTGCTATTATCGCGTCCTTAAATCCCTTCCCCCTCTCCATTCTCTGCAACCACCCCACCTAGTTCACTTTTATTTACAGAATGAAACAGAGATTCGTACCTATTACATTCTAGAGCATTGTGTCTGCAAGCATAATGAACCAGGTAAGGAAATTATTCCACTGTGTTGTTCATTAGTCTTACCTTTGTTAATATTGTATTTTATATTTTCAAGCCCTTTTTACGATCAGGTTTGTAGCTACTTAGATCTTCTACCTTTTTCAGCTGTTAAATAGCTCCTTCTTGAAAATGGCTTGAAGAATCTACTAATAGTGTATTACAACACAAGCTACAGGTGGTCTGTGCAAAAAATAAATGGTACTTGTATGTACTGTACATTTTGGATCGCATGATAAATTACACTATAGCCATATCTTACAAACTGGACCCTACTATAATCCATCAAGGTAAGATTAGGTACTAAATATCAGGGCAAGTATAGTTACCCTTCAATGGTAACAGTCTTTACTCGATGGATTACACCATGACACTATCCTATAACCTATGCCATAATGTAAACGGCTAAGGTAAACTTGCTACCTTTAGGGGTAAACAAAGGGTGCATGAGAATAAAAACATTGGTCATTAGTTATCTATTCCGATGCTCTTGCCACCAGGGTATCTTGCTTTATCCAGCCCATTGTAAGAAATATGTTTTAAGTGATTGTGAGAAGACAAGAAGTCATTGGCATATCGGTAAATCAGGTGTGTGTTTTTTTACTCTAGTTTCTCAAATCTTACTTCACGTCCTGGCTATCTACGTATTCATATTAATAGTGCAAGGATGAGGAGCATATAATGTAGACTAAATTTACCCAAATTTGTTTGTGAGGAGGGATATAAACACCATCTAGAAAATAATAAGTGAGTTCATCCTGTCGAGACTCAAAACTTAACCTCCTCATTACCGACATGACAGACAGACAATACGACACTGACACCTTTATCCACGCTATACTGTTTCGGATAGATTGATATTGTTTTGTGCCATTTAACAGTAGTATGAATAACGATTCAGTAGCTAAGCTGTAACAGAATTTTTGCAGGAAGGAGAGTATTTAACAATAAAAGTTACCCAACCTACTTTCATACTATTCATAAATTAACTCATGTAATCTTCAGCTGTATTTTTTGATTTATAATACTAAAATCTATAAAATAACACTAAATATATAGTAAAATACAATGAATGTTTAATGGAAAACAATATGTTTTGCATTTTATGTAGGGGAGATTGGTGCTCAAATCTCAGTTGGCTGGTTTAACCTATATAGTTTTCACTCTCTCTCTCTCTCTCGTTCTCTCTCCACACAAATGGATTACATTTCCTCTTAAATAAACCTGCCTCAGCCTTAGAACATTAGCGTATTTAGTTAATGTGTGTATAACATGATTGGGAACTAAGATGTGGCGCTAAAAAAACTGAAATTAAAGTAAGAACCCTTAAAGACCCCCAAGAAGCACTCAGTCGAGGTAAAAACATGTTGCTCATTTACCTTCATTAAATATAATTAGTGCTATTATTTGTTTATTAAGTTCATCATGTCTGAATATCTCTTACTATATTGAAACTTTTATCATGTATCAAAAATGTTCCTTGAAGTTCCTGTTTCACCCCACCCCTTCAATCCCCTTCCATTCAATTAAACTTGTACACAATTTAATGGATATTTCATTTTGAATGAAAACGTATATTTCTACAAGATTATATGCAACCTCTATCAGTAGGAACTGGATCTAATTTTCATGCTCGTTTAGCCTAGTTTACTGGTTACTGAGAGTTCGGGGTTTAAATACCGGCTGTCTGTACTAAGAATGTTTTTAACTAAATGACTTTCCAGATACGGGTAAATTTCCTTTAAGTGTTAAAACTCAGATGGGTAGTGAGACGCAGAGTAACGAATAGAAATGATCAAATAAAAATTGGAAAAAATAATTATTTAATTTTTCATTTTTTAGTAAAAATAGGTACGTTTTCGGTGTCTGTTTTATGGTTTCTACTAAAAAACTATCTCGTTTAGGAATACAAAAAAATTATCTACATAATTTGTTTCTTGATTGACTGACACATTTGGAACTGCTTATTGAATGGCATTATGCCTACATTAAAATGTTTTATTATGTGCATTACTTCTACTGCGCATGCGTGAATACGATATAATTCATGCAGCTGGATTTCCTAGAACATTATATTAGAGAAAACTGTTTAAACATGTCAGTGTATTCATTAAGATAATCAGTGCTAAAATTAACCCACAATTAGATTTTATTGTTAATTTATTATTGATTATCTCAGTAGTTCTCAACTTTTTTCAGCTAACAATACTTAAAGTAGATCATCAAATTCCCAAGCTGCTCTCCCCATAATTTTTAGAATATTTTTAAGAGAATCTTAAATTTGATATTCTGGTAACTTCTTTATTTTATACAAAAATCAGCGTGACAAAAGCAGCATATTGATACGAAAAAAGACTGAAAATTAGCGTGATGTTTGACATTTTTGTTTTCAGAACAGAGCACACCACAAATCAATTTCCACTTAAAACCAACAATACTATTTAATTTTTATTTTATGAGAGTCAGAGTTGAAAATTCTGTGGTTTTGCACTTAGCCGCAACGGTATCTGAGGGGGTGGTTAAAGAAAATAATTATGGGGGGGGGGCAAATGGGAGGTTTGAGAGCATAAAAATAAGCACGTGCACGCGCACAAAAGTCTACTTTTGTCTCGTCACCTAAGAGATGAATCACAACAGTTTGCCAATTTTGCCAATACCATAAGAAAAAATATCTTAATTACTTGGGGGGAATAAATATTGAAATAAATAATTATTTAATTTTTAATGTTATATAAGAATTTTTACACGCTCCTCCTGGAACTACTTTATGTCCCCCCACCCTAGGGGGGTGGGCCCTCAAGACTGGGAACCGCTGATTTAGACATATTATATCTGATTAGCTATATCTGCTGTACATGTCAATTAATGTTTGGAAATGAACATGCCTATGTGTGTTAACTAGTCCACGAATTCAAAAATACATTAAAGCTATAATAATATGTAGCCCTCGTTTACCCAAAAAGAAAGCAACATTACCTTTCATAGTTCCACTAAGACCCCACACTAAGCCGCATCTTATAAAATAGGTCATAATATTGTCTGTAAAATTAAGACTGATACTTTTCAGGATGAATGGAATGTAATGTACACTGCGTTTAGTCTGAAAAGAAACTTGATTACCTAGATCGTGTATAGTGTATATTATATGATAGGACTACTATGTAGTCAGTCAAGGTTTGATTGTTCCATTTCAGCCAAGACAGTTTAGAACAATAAAAAGACAAAATCTTGTTTAGGTCAGATATTTGTACAGTAAAACCTTGGATTGCGAGTAACTTGGTCTGCGAGTGTTTTGTAAGACGAGCAAAAATTTTCAATAAATTTTAACTTAATAAACGAGCGATATCTTGCAATACGAGTAGTACTATGGTTACACTTTGTCTGCCGAGCAGTGTCATTGGATAGGTTCTTTGTTAAAGTCGCACAAAAAGAAAAATATCTGAGTGAGCCAACATATAGCAGTGATTCCGTTAGTGACAGTGAAAGTCGACCTAAACTATAACTCACATCCTCCTCTCCTTTCTCTCGTCTACCTCACACCAGGCACCATTAAATTTAATTAATAAATTTGATTACAGTACAGTTACATTTAAATAACGAAAATAAAAAAGGTATTAATCATTTGTAGATTAAATATTTTTGGGTTGGGGAACGAATCATCTGAGTTTCCATTATTTCTTATGGGGGAAATTCGCTTTGATATACGAGTGCTTTGTATTACGAACACGTTTACGAAACGAATTATGCTCGCAATCCAAGGTTTTACTGTATTTTAATATAATTTTTTTGTTTATTATATATTACTAAAATTATCCTTTTTTTAAATTAATTTTTCCAAGCTTAAAACGTTATATACTTTTATTAGTTTAGGATTTTAAGATAAGAAATGTACTAAGTTTAGACTCTATGGGTTCAAAATATCCTCAATTTTACTAACAATATTCATAAATCCCAAATTAATTAAAAATTAAATAAAACAGCTAGTTTCAATTTCCTCTCACTTTCCTGAAAATCTACCACTTATCTACCATGTACCTACCCTCCATCTTCTCCGTACTTGAACACAATACGACCACGACCCTCCACCCCCGTTTCACTCATCTCACCCCTTACCCTTCCTATTCCCTTCCAAACAGAACTCTGCATGTAAATTAGTTGATTGAAGTGCTAAGCTAAATTACACAGAGAGTGGTTTTCAATTACTTTTTTTGGTGCTCGAGAAATAGTCTACAATTCCCTCGAACAAGTTTGTCTAGAACGTACATTATTATTTAGGCTTGCTCGTGTTTCAATTACCTTTTCAGAATTCTATATTACCTGCCAGAGGGTGAAAGGGAGGTAAGGGGGTGTAGTGGTTCGAAATCCCAACTTAAAATGTTCAAACCCAAGCCAGATTCAACATGAGTTGATTTTCAATAGATTTTTTTTTTCCAATCAGTGTTTCGCTAGAGGAATGTATAAACTAATAAGGGAAGCAGAAATTAAAGGAAATGTACACAAATCTTCTTGAAGGGAACATTAAAACCCATTTAAAAAGAACTCACCTTATCACATCCGTCCAGTATTTGAACCCCAATCTGCCCATCACTAAAACTAAGACAAGTTAAGATTGATGCTTTGGCCCATGGCTCACCGATGCGGTTAATATTAACTTTAGCTTTCCCATTCTTTCTTGGGATACTTGAACATTTTGTCTTATTTATTTCTAAGGCTTACCCAAATTGATTAATGCGCTAGTAATTATTTAGTAAAACTTATAAATAGTATTCCTGAGAAAAGTAGAGCTTGTTGCTCCCTTTATGGATTTAAGTTAAGGAGTTTTAACATAACGACATTTCTTGGACACCGGTTTATTCATTTCATTTTTATTATTGTGTTGATTGATGTTCAATAAGTAAACACACGCTAGCTTTTTGAAGAATACAACATGACGCAACACACAAATATTAATAGTCATGGCTTTTTTTTAATCGTTACTACAGTCCTAGGATTTCACTTTATAGAAACTTCTCTTTGTATTTCAAGTGTGAATACCTCTTATAATTTCTCCTTAGATCTAAAGTAGGTTACATAATATTCCTAGGAGATCACGTTAGACAGAAAAAATATATATTTTTTGTTTCGGTGACCTTATGGTCTAAAGCACTGCTCTATAAGTATATTAGACCGTCGATACCGGGGAAATCGAGGTCCAACTCTCGGTGGGGTGTACTGAGAGTGATTTTTTCCTAAATGTATTTTACAATTTCTCTCTAAGCAAATTCGGGTGTACCTGATCTAAATATAACTTTCCTACTCTCTAAAACCATTAACGTAATTAGAACATAAGCGTATAACGCGAATGGGTAGTAAGACAGGGTGCTAAAAAAAGTATATTCACAAGTACATTATATTCATGGAATTTTAACATTCACGTGGTTTGAGCAATCACAATATATGGAAGAAAGCAACGTTACACAATTCTGAATTTATGAAAGGTAGATTCAAATTATGATTAGCTTAATGTGTATTGTGGACTAGTGATCATTAGTTAATATTTGTATACTAGTCCCAAATGATACGTTTGTATTGCTAAGATATCAATATGAATTCCAATAGCCAAACAAAACTATCTAGTCAACATTTGTTTTTTGAAGAGAAAACCCTTTTAGCAAACATAAAAATATTTTATTGTGGTTACAATGGATCATTTTTACTCTTCATATTATTTGTATTATTATTAATATTATTGTATTGCTATTGATAGTATATATCAAAAGAGATACATACAGATCATATGACTTGATTTATGAATATATGAAAATAGTTTTAGTAACCTTTGTAGCCGTATGAAATGTTTCTTCCCATTCAAATTTTGACAATATACAGGTTCGTCGAATGAGCTGGGCAACTACTAAGGGTACAACTAACTCCTGATTTCCCCCACCCCCTCATGGCAATTGGCCACTATTTTCAAAATACAGTCTCTGTATGCATAATATAGTACTCGGTCTTCAAAATATTTGGTCAGATTGAAAATGAATTTTTGTTAAGTGAATGGGGTACAATTTTTGACTGTTTAGGCTTGGATGTTCTTACCTTTACTCTGTACCCCCCCCCCTTGTCCTCTCATAGACAAAGGCTGGTGCACAAATTTAAACAGAAAGCAAAAATAAAAAAAATAACAACAAATGATATTTGCAGTGGAGCCGATAGAACAATATGTGACGAATAGGCCTGTCTCTCTGACCTATACATCATTTTGTTTTATCATGAACTCTCTCATCAATATCACTAGCTGAATAGACATATA
>CABFWB010001451.1:51333-88507 GCA_902151455.1 Timema bartmani
GGGGGGGAGAGTTCGATCGGCCGGTGAGGCAGTCTGCGGTGAATGGGGCATCAGGTGAGTAGATTATTGTCTATTTCTTTAGGTGTCTTGAATAATGTTCATTTGCACAGCTTTACGTTCGGTTGTTGTAACGTTTATCGGCATAAAACGTTACAACTCCAAGCACTAATTTTTAAACCTCCAGCTCTATTGAAGAAATACTAAATCAACTCTAAAATCACCCAGATTAGACATACCTTAACTTAACAAGTGCTCAATGCAAACTTTCATACTTTAAGAGAGAGGGCTTTATGAACAGTTCTAAATTAGATAAAAATATATAGCATTTACAATGTTTAAATCTATGCCCTGAGCCACTATAAAAATAAAACACTCCAAACAGCTTGTATAGGCGCTTATTGTTCGGGATTTCTTTAGCTTATAGTGGTTAGCGGGCTGTGCCCTCCATAACTTCCCATGAAATATTCGGCTGGCTACGGCCTTTGCTTTAACATTAGCGATTCTGATGATGATTTAGAAATATTGTTACTGTGTGATAGTAGTTTAGGTTTGAAAATGGCTAGTAAGTGAAAAGGGACGTGGGTACATGAGTTCAATATGGAGAGGAGCGAAAGTGAGTACTTCACTACGTGTTTACAGCAGCAAGAGCATCCAGAGAAGTTTAAAGATTATCATTGGATGATCATAGAAACATTTGACTATATTTTAAGAGGGATTGAAGGAGATCTAAAAAGGACAAGCAACTTCTGAACGTGTAATGAGCAAGGATAAGTTTGGTACAGTCATTTTTTGACGTATTCAAATTGTAAAAAAATATTGATTAAGGAAAAAAATAACACAAGAAAAAAAATGCTAGAAAAAATAGAATAAGCACACTAGAGTTGAAGAAAACAAATAAAAAATATAAATCAAGTAGCGTACTCCATGCCTAGTCTGAACAGACTGAACAGGAAAAACAAACATGTTTGAACTCGGCCGACGTCGGAGCGACTCATAGTCAGCTCAGGTTCGGGGCCAGTGTAGGTGGTGTAACTCATTTTACTATGTTTGAATTTTTAAAGTCCGATTGCTTGGTCTGGTCGGGTCGAGTCGAGTGAAAGACGGCTCCAGTGTAGGTGTAGCCTTAGGGACTCGATTGATTGCTTAGGATTATTTTAAATTCAAATCACTTGAGATGAGTTACTAAATAACAAACCTATTGAGCAAGCCACCATATTGAAACGGATAACCAGAATTAAAAACTATGTGGGCCTACTATATATTAATTGTTCGGCTTAGGGTCAAAGAATATCCCGAATATTGGTACGTAAATTTGATATTTATCTTGGAACAATAACCGACAGCTATTTTAGTGGCCAGATAGAGAAACTATGTAAAGTACACACGTTGTTCAACCTATGTTAAAATACTGATGAAATTACAAATGATAAATTTAAAACTAAACCTCACTTCACTAGGTCAATGAGAAAGAAGAATATTGGTACTAAAACTTCAGTTTGTTTGAAAGCCAATGAAACATGTTTTATTAAATATTTTGATCTACTCTTCATAGAATGTATACTTATATCTTCTCTATTTATTTTAATAGTGCAACATTTTTGTAGAAGTGTGATAACATTTGTATGATAGAAGTTTAATTATTTATGATAATTTTGAATATTGAATATAAAAGGGTAATTCATTATTTAAATAGTATGTATCTTATGCTAGATAGAATTTGAAAATAAGAATATAATTAATTGTTTTCAACATTCTGTAAAATGCTATATAATGAGCATTATGTGTTTATAAATTTTTGTTTAGATCAAAATAATCAAATTCCTCTAGTATTCAATTTATCTAAGGCACACTTTTAAAAATAAATAAATAAAATATCTCGTCCTTCTGAGTGAAATGCGTGAAAAAAAACGTGTTTTTTTTTACACGTATATCTTTAGCCTGTAGCCTGTAAGCTTTTAGCTTACCATAACGTATATCACAACAGTTGCTCATAATGACGGCCCCCAAACCCAATGCAAGAATGATATTGGTGTGCTCCATTCTGCCGCACCCGTACAAATATACCACGCGTGTTGCTAATCACATCACAGGCAACGACAATCCTGGCAACCAACTCAAAATCTGTGTTAACTGGAGTCACATACACAAGTGATTTGAGATATCTCCATACGAAATAGCCTTCCGCCTCTCCCTCACATGTTTAGTCACATATGCCACTTAGCTGGCTTTGCAAACCACACGTTCCCTATCTCAAAATGTTCAGTAGAGCATTCCCTATGTCCTGTTTAATTTTTGCACGCTTTCACTGACACACTATGTATATTGTATGGATATATAACAATTAATCAAAATTGTTAGAGTGAATTTCGAGAAAATTGATTTTTGTTCTCTTTTAGCTCTTCAGTAAACTACCTTTAAAATTAGGGTTAAACAAGTAATTCCAAAAACACCTTGGGAGGACCTTATGAAAACTTGAGATACCAAGCTATAGCCCAATCCTTAAATAGTTTCGTCTCTAGCCTGAGGTACAGACAGGCAGACAGACGGCATTGTGAAAACCCCTTTTTTTGTTTCAGGGGTCATAAAATATTGACATTTATCAAAATATTGAGTTTGATTTTTTTAATGATCATAATACTTCCCTCCGATGTGTCGAGAGAAAGTAAAAATACAGTAGTTGGAGTAATGTAATGGAAATGATAATGAATGGTAATGATAATAATGCTTACGTTCGATAATCTGACAGCTTGTGCAGTGTCAGGTCTGACGTCAGAGACTGAGATCTCATACAATGGAATTGACAACTTAACATGCTGTGCATAATACACACACCATCAACAAAATTTGCTGCAATTCCGGTAAATGCAACAGGAAGTCAGTCTAATTCTTCTAAGTGAATTTTCGCCATTATTGTTCTTAAGGCACAAGTGTTTCCAAATCCAGCAGGTGCATCAAGGTAAATAGATTTTTCGTATATTATATACAGTATTGAATACGGCTTTAAGAGCTTTGTCAAACAAATAAAGCTTGATCATTTAATGAAGAATGTTACTATTCAAAACATCAAATATTTTCTGTGTGTATCAATTATGTGTTATTGGGAATTCAATATTTGAGATATTTCGGGACTTATTTGGAACTCCATTCCTTTTATTTAAAATTCCTTTAGTTAAATTTAATGCTTATATTCTAAACAGGTAGTAAGACAGGGAACTACAAAAATAAATAGTTTAATTTTGTTTTTAATATGGTGAGATCTCATATAGAGGGATGCTTACTTTGATAGCTATTTTTTTCACAGGCCTACAAATATTTTAAACTAAAACATGCCCAATTTAGTATACGTTAAATATCCTGGAATATAAGCGCACCGAAAGATTAAAAATACAAGCCGGGATAATTTTGCTATCGTGTTTGGTTGACATATGTAAATTAGTTATATAATCTAGTCTTCCCCATGGAGACAATCGAATTTAAAATGAAAAAATACAAGCCGGGATAATTTTGCTATCGTGTTTGGTTGACATATGTAAATTAGTTACATAATCTAGTCTTCCCCATGGAGACAATCGAATTTAAAATGTAATAGTAGCCAACCTATACTATTACGAACAAAAATAATAAAATAATAAATAATTGTATAATCTCTTATAGAGTTTTATCGGACGCAAGATAAGTGTGTTATATAAGTAAGTTATTTAAGTTCTGATCATTTCTATGATTTATGGATTTGTTTCAAAAATATTTAGTATTTATAATTTTGGGCATAGAATTGTGTGTGTTGTCTTTGGCAACTTTACACGCTCTAAAAATAACTCAATATTAAGATCGTTATGTTAATTATAAATATTTTAGTATAAATATCGATGTTTATTATGGTTAATGAACATGAATTTCTAATTTCACAATTGAATGGCGTATTTAAATGACGAAACAATTTTAATGGCAAATAATTTTTTTAATCACTTCAGTTTTTTGAGCTCTCTATTGTTCTGACCTCTTTTACTAAACGTGATACTTTTGTGAGTACTTGTTAAAAGTTTATGCCATTCGTTGACTCGTTAATGTTCAAGATTAATGTAATTTAGGTAACAAATATTAATTGATATTATTTTCCTCACTTTTTCCTCTAAATCTTAGTGGTATCATACTCAATTGAATCGTTTTAAAACGGTCTAATTTTACTAGCAAGGCAAATAAGATCATGATTTCAAAATTAATTTTTATGTTTATGATTTTAAGAAATGTATAAACAGCTGAATTGTTAAAACCTATTTTTCACTATAAGATCCAATTAAAGTTAGAAGTCTACAAAAGAATTAAAATCTAGCACAGTTTGTTCAAACGCATATAATATAATTGAAATAATGGCACATTCTAATATCAAATTTTATAATCCAAATGACTCAAATTACGAAAATTTTAATTTAATTTATTTAGCACCACGTCTTACTATCCATTCGGGCTATATTCTGAAAAATATAATAGCTAGTTTCAAATAAAAGAATATATATCAGCTCATTTATTGCTTTTATTCATGTCTCCATAATCTAATAAAATATAAAAACACCTAGTAAAGGACAATGACTCCTAAGACTACCTATATAAAATATATAGTAAAATCTGTATATGTGGGGTTCAAACCATATTTTTTGGGTGCTACACCTAGGGATTGCACTTAGGAGAAATAAAATATAACATTATATTATCCTCGGCTGGCTCTGATGGTGACATGAGGACCCTTAGAACTCGATACTACTAGATGTGCACGGGAACTCTTTCTTGACAATCCTGTATTAATTTTTTAATAGCTACACAACCTACCATGTCACGATATAAATTCATACAATAGATAGATAATATATATGTATAATAGAACATTGAACAATATAAACTAATACAATTAATCACTGAATGAATTTTACTAAGTGAAACTACAGTAAAAAAGAGAATAATTATTGAAACGTTCTGTGAGTTATTATTATTATTATTATTATTATTATTATTATTATTAGTAGTAGTAGTAGTAGTAGTAGTAGTAGTAGTAGTAGTAGTATGACAATGTTTCCTCATCCCAATCCTACCTCTGGGCGTCCTTTCCTAAGCACAAATATAATCTTTCAAATTAACACAAAATAAAATATAGCTTAGGTATAGTTATTTTTGAACAAATTATATAATCAATAAAACCAAATCAAAATTAGTATCGATAATTTATTTTACACATTAATTAAAATACATCTTTATTTATCTAAAATAAATTAATTTAAGGGTGGTTTGGTTACATAAATGATAGAAAATTCCAATATTTTGGAAATTGACCTTGAAGATTCAATTCAAAATGGGAAATGTTAATTGTTTTTCATGATAAATGAGAATACTTTTATATGTTTACAAGTAACAAATAATTTTAAGGGAATCTACAAATAATTTATGCTTGAAAATTTAATTTAAAAAAAAATATATTTGAACTATTTGGTTTAAAATTTATGTAAGAGGCATGATTATTTTGACTAAAAAGACTGTTTGTTTATATGAGTAAAATTTATATAAAAGGCGTCATTATTTTATTTAAAGAGATGACACGTTTGTCTATGAGTCAAACATACTTTAGGGTAGTAAACTCAAAATCCATTTTTGAAAATTTTCTTCGACGCCATAATACCCATTCAGTTTAAAATTCTTTTACCACTGACCAGACAACTTCTTTCTCGTTAATGTTTATGCAGACCCACTTGAGTTTCGCCTAGATCTACTACATCACTGCAATGCATGTTGCATTCGAAACAATCAAACGGCGAAGGAGTGTTACAAATATTTTCCGACATTGGGGCCTACCCAACACCGCCATCACCGCTGAAATATTTCCCACGAAACGACCTCCTTGATCACCGCAGTCTGAGTGCCTCGCCATGTCCAGTGGATTGTGTTTACAATGACGTCACTAATGGCACGCCCAAAATCGAATGATAGTTTGGATATACTTTTTTGGTTTAGGTCGTGAAACGTGTTTTAATAACCATGTGGGATATCTACAAATTTACACCAATAAGGGAGGGATAAGGAAGCTTTATTTTAGAGAAAAATACCCAAATCTGAGCCGCGTGAAAGTAGGAAGCCCTTTAAGGAGTATCACTTTAGTAAACCAGGTCAAAATTCGAGCCCCAAGCTCCCTACCACCAGAAAACCAACCATGTAAGATTAACAAATTTGTATGTGTTCCCACCGGTTTTTGTAGTAGCGTGATCAGCCAAACATATATTAAAAGTAATTAATACACGTAATATTAATAAAATAAAACAATAAACAATGTTTATCAAGAATGCAATAAAAGCCCACTTAGGTGATCTCATGATATGGAGCATCACTTATGTGTAATACTGGATTGCCGATTATAGGTTGGACTTTTAGTCATAGTTGGTGTGCTAGGGGTGTTTTTTCTTAATTGATTTCCTTCTTTCTCTTCACGTGAATGTGGGTACATTTCCTCTAAAGCTATACCTTCATTATCCCTTTTCAATCAACGTATGAATTTAACCAAAAAGTGTACTAAGACCCAGTGAAAAAAAATAAGATACTACTTTTGGCATCGCATCAGAAGAGACGTGACAGTAACGTAATACCTTAAGCTTTGTTCACGCAGCAACTAATCTGGAGTGGTGTAATGGGTGACGAAGGGTGTGTGTACTTTGGATCCTGACGCTGCATCCCTGTATTAGCCTTTCGTGTGCCTTGAGGCTTTGGGATGACCTCGTAGCTCCGTACGTCGCTGGTAGTCCATCCAGGGGGTGAGTAAATTGAATACCTCCCTCTGCATCTCCTCTCAAGCGCTACCCTTCCAGCAACATCCTTTCAATCTAGGTCGGTAGTCTTCAGTGGCGTGTCATGGAGTGTTTTCAGGGTAAGCATAGCTTATTAAAACTCTACCTATAATGTGTTCTCACCCACTCACGTCCCAATTGACCAAACATAAATATAGTGTGATTTACACACTTCACATGGGAATGTATGTTCGTTGCTACTTATCAATAAGTTACTTAAGGTACGGTTCCCTTGGTAACAAACACAGCATCCGATCCCCCAACCATTGATTCACCACACTAAAAAGGGAAGTCCTAATTTCGCAGGGACTCCGGAGGCTGTGGGGAGGCTGGGATTGACCCCCCTCTTTATATTTTTAGAAACATAATATCTTAAGGCCTCCCCACTCTCGTCCTATTTACCATGAGCCAAGTGAATAACAAGTAGTAAATATTTTTACTTGAATATCTATAAGTTTTGAGAGAATAAAATTTCAAGTAAATACTTTACCTCTCAAGTGTTTATTTTTTCCCCCAGAAAATGATTTGTAATGCAGTGAACAGTTAATTTTCCCAATTATTTACTTAAAATTGTGTGAATAAACACTAGTTAATATTTGCTTGTATAAGTAAATACTTCATTATTTTTAAGATACGTGAATAGAATACTTACTACATTTTTATTGATAAGAAATCGCCATTTTAATTGCTGATTCGTGGTGTTAAACACAATAATGAAGATTAAGTTATAGCTATAGTAAATTCAAGTCAATGTTAAGCTTTTTGAAGATGCAAGTGTCGATTTTTTTAAACCAATTTCTGCAAAAAAATATTGGAACACGGGGTGGGGCTCTGATTTAAAGAATTGAACTGTTGATATATTTCAGTACCTTAGTGATTCAGGCTTTCAGAACGTATTTGCTTAGGATTTTGTAATTCATCGAACAACACCCTGGAAGAATATTGACTTTGTTCTAGATAAAGTGTTGAAAAAAGCAAGTCACTGGATCAATTCATTTCCAACAAAGGTGTCTTAGCTGAATAACGCAATAGCAAAACGGCAAGAACGTTTTCATATTCCTACAGTAATTTGTGCGTTAGATCACACATACATTAAAATAAAGAAACCTAGCAGATTTGCTGATGAGTACGTAAATAGGTAGGTCTACACAAGTATAAATGTACAGGTTACCTGTGATGATTGTGAAAGATTTACGAGTATATGTGCGCAATGCCTTTAAAATATTCATGACAATATAATTTGGAGAAGTAAAACACAGTTAATGAAACATTCATGGCTCCTGGTTCAATTTAAGCATACTACAAACTGATAGAAGAAACTTTTTAACTTGCTAGATTCAAAGGAGAGGATCATAATACAAACCGCATTTTTAACTCTTCAAATGCGTTTTCCTATAATCTGCAGCACTGTCAGAGTATCAAGTGAACATCCATTACATCCATTACTGTTTACAGCCTATGGTCTGGGTCAGTTTTTTTATTCAAGCCATATATTTAATTAAAAGAACAGATAACTAAAATAATTGTTTGTTGTTCAATACTACACAACATCATCAAACAGTTAAATGATGATAATACTTTTCTACATGAATCCCTTGAAGGTATTTCCTTGGAAAACCTAGGGTATGAAGATGAAAAAGACAATATTGATGAACGACGAAAAGGCCAAAGAAAACGCCATCAAATTGTAGCAGTTTTAAACGTGTAATAATATTCTATGCGATACTGCCTTGTCGTTTCCAAAAAACTAAAGAGAAATAAAACAAATATTTAGAAAAATATAAGGCTTTGACCTGTATTATTATTTTTCATATAAATAACTACCCACATATTTATACAAACTCATATGTTTGGATAGTTACTAGCCTATGTAGTATTTTACTTTTTTGATATTAAAAAAGTGTATATATATATATATATATATATATATATATGGGGCTAATATAAAGGAGTGGAGGGGAGAAAAGGCTAAAAACAAGGCTGCTTGAATTTGATTTTAAAGACAGTGTGCGGTGTGTCTATCTGTCATAAATACTTCCTTGTATGTAAACACTTCATAGTAACTACTTATTTCCTTCCAGTAAATATTACCTAGTAAAAGTCAGCTCTTATCCACTTAAATTGAGTAATTGCTTTATACTTTATTCTAAAATAAATGTGTAAACTATAAGTTCTTACTAATTTTTATTCATTTGGCCCCAGTTTTTTTCAAAAACAAAGGTATTATTTAATAAAAATAAAGTAGTTGAAGTATTATGTTTTTTTATAACATGTCTACTGTGGCAACAAAAAAAAATGTCTACTCGGTGGCGCGACTGAGACCAGACTGCTACTGGAGCGTTGTAGATCTACTTGTCACGCAATATGGTCGCCAGTCGAGGTCGCCTCGAATGAATTGGTCACATAACAAACTATTGAATCGAGTCCGGTTAGTTGCTCGTGGTCGTATTTAGGAAATTTCACCTTTATGTAATGATGAGAATATTTCACGGGTACAGTTTAAACTAATTCCGCTTTGACTGGCAATACTCCACGCCATGCCACGTCACTGGTAATCCTCCTGTTGGTCTTGTATCCAACGTACACTCCTTCACACTATTACTTCATCACAGAGATTTATTTTTATTTTCTCAATATGCTTCGAGTATATTTTATTTACTAATATGTTTAACTTCATGTTGAGGTTATGGCATGGTAATTTACTATTGCTCATGTGCCATAGACTTCGTCACCTGAGATAACGGTATACTTTCTAGGTATTTGTATGAGTCGATCTAGTAATAGGTCCCCACCCGCACCGGTGGTCACACTGTCTATTACATCAGTTTAGTGGTACGTTTTATTGGCAATGATGAAATCAAGGTTAGAATTTCGGCTGGGTTAGCTAGGACTAGTTTCCCCACATGTGGGTTTTCATATTTTCCCATCCCCTATATAAGTTAAAGCATTTGCACTTTCTCAAAACTAACTTCCTTCTCTGTATCACTTAAACTAAACCAATACAAGCCATATTATTATTAAATGCAATAGTTATACATCGTTAAATTCAGCGATTCCCTTGACAAATATTCAAGAAATGTTGATATTACTATGTGTAAAAATAAACTGAACTTATCTAATAAAGCAATATTTTATTTATTCTTTCCAAAAAAATTGTTTTTATTTTCTTTTAAATATGAAAATACCTTTCTTAGCTCGTGTCCCCTTCCATACCAATTTAACGCACCATTTCCTGACATAAATTATGCCTCTTCAGGCAAGTTCAATCGCTGATAGTCACTAGTGCCATTAGAACAAATGGCCAAATACTGTACGAATAAAAAGGTTAACATCAAAAGCCACTTAACTTGGAGAACCAATAGTTTATTTCCGAGAGAAAAGTTAACTCACCTTCAAGTACTATTAACTCACATGAACTCTTCACCTGAATGTAACTACTCTTTCCTTGTGCTTCTTCTTCCCGCACTCTCCCCTTCTTCTCGCTTTTTAACACCCAAAGAAGAAACTTACTACTGAGAGGGAAAATCTATGTTCGCATTAAAGTCGACCACCGGTAATTAACATGTCACATCTAGAAAATAACCCCATTCTTATCTGTGTGCGTGTGAGTGTGTGAGTGTGATTCCTCCCTTATCACCCACCATCCCCAGCCCATTTCGGAGTTTGCCACGCGCACACATATTCACATGGTGAAACGTTTTAATGGTCTCTGTTATTGATTCAGGTCCCGTTGCCAAAAAAAAAGAGGGGGTGGAATGGGGGTTGGAAACCACAGACAGCGCCAGCTACACTACGCGGCCTCCCAACCAGACTCAACATGCAGTCATGGAGAAGAGATGAGAAAGAACAATGGTTCCACATTAAAAACAAATTTTTGATATGTGTAAGGTTTATTTAACTATTAAAAAGTTTATAAACCTTAATTGATACCGTTAAGAAAAATTTTATATTTATTTATTAAAGATGGTTTTTTATTTACGCAAGGATAGTTACTTTAGGATTTTAAATTATTTTTTACGAATTAAGCACAGTTTTGTTTTTTAGAACCGCGTCTTACTACCAGCTTATGCTATACGCTTAGGGAATAGGAAGGTTACATTAAGAGGAAATTTATTTGCGTATATGTGGAGATAGATTAGAAAATAATTTTTAAAAACTCAGTATATTCGACCTAGATTCAAACCTAGATCTCCTCATCATCAGCGGTCTAGTCTAGTGCAAGAGCAGTGGTTAGACTGTACGGCCACCGAAGCGGGTCTGAACAATTTCACATACCAAATTATTATTTAATTTCAAACGAAACTTGATTTGTTGTTCATGAACTAAATAAGTATATTCCTATAAATATTAATACACTGAATTAAATATGAAGATTTATTCCACAATATCAGTTGAAATAAAAAGCTGTATAGTCATAAATAGCTAGTTTTCCCAAATTGTGTTAACTTAAAGGAAACCAAAAGAATTTATTTAAATGCTTGTCTTTGATTACAAATTCAAAATTAACGAATATTTTTTAATACCAGTTTTATATATCATTATGGGGCATAACAAATTTAACTTTACTGGGAATTCCTAGTACATCTACTACCAAGCAAAATTATAGATCTTTTGTGCAGTTTACTTTAATTAAGAAAAAAATATTTGTAAAATTAGCTTTATATTATTATATAGATTCTTGTAAGATAAAAACCGGTGTATGTAATTACTTTGCACTTTCGTTTCAACAAACTTCATTCAAACATTTCTACAATATGAATAAATAAATAAATAAATATGAAAGGAATTTAACATATTATTTAACGTATGTCTACCATTTTGAACAAAATAGATTGTTTTATCAACAAGATTGAAAGGGATATACAGGAAATCACAGGCCATTATTTATATATGAAGTGAAAAAATTGTGTATAAAAAGTAAAGGAAAACGTATGAAAAGGAAAAAGACATTTAGAAAGCGAAATCTACCGTGATATGAAACAAGTACCCTGAGATTCTATAGAGTATCAAAGCGTCAGTATTGATCCTGCCAAGTCAACGGTGATTTTGGTGCCAAAATGTTGGCAGTAAGTGACAACCTTTGACTGATGACTTGGGCTTCAGTACTATCACTTTCAACAGCTCGGAACGGAGTATTTCAAAACACACCCCGTAACTCGCTATTGATTTCCTATAGCATCGTATGTTTGCACACGTAATACTTTCAAATTTTATATTTTTTACACTTACATAATCTTTCTTACGTCCCATATCTTCAAAAAATAAAATACAACAAGTTTCCGAAATAACATAAGAAATTCACATCTAGTTATAAAGTACACACTCTCTATCCTGAATTGATGTTGTCCTGCCTTGGCGGATTACATTATAACGCTGTCTAATAAGACATAGATATAGCAAAGTGGAATAATACCAGATAAACTTGTTATATAACAGGATAATCGAATGGTACATTACAGTTACTGGTATTACCGGGCAAACGGGACAAACTTTTATGTTTATCTATAATGTTTTTTTGTGGTGAATGGGAGATAGGGTTCCTATTTCCATCTGGATACACTAAGGTTATTTTATAAATGATTTGCCACCCAATTATCAAACTAAATACCCATACATTTCCTCCAAATTCTACCGTATTCATACCTAATCAATTGGAGTATTTAAAATGCGTATATACCGGATGGGTAGTAAGGCCAGCTGCAGACGCAAGAATCTTATCCCGTTGTTCTTGGCATGTAGCCCAAATATTATCAATATGCTGGTAGAACTATATTGTATAGTGTGTTTCTATATATGAAACTACAGATCTTATTTTGAGTATGATTATTTGCATTCTGTTTTACACAATTTTTTATTTTTAGATAGTGAAGTGGCATGGAACATAATAATTTGCCTTTTATATTGAGTTCCATAAAACTCTCAATTTTTTTAACTTCATGTCCAGATTATACACAAATGTAAACTAACTACGCTAATGCGTTAGGAACTAAGTTAAATTTAAAGTAAGTTTACCCACATTCATGTGGAGAAAGAGTAGAAAACCATTTTGAAAAAGCACCCTCACTTCATCCAACTGGGATTTGAATACGATCTCCCTGTCACATAAAAAGTATTGATAGGTTTTTGAAAGCTAGAATATAAATCTTAAGCTTCTTCTACTCTAGCTCCTTGCTGCAAATATCTTAATCTACATTATTAGCTAAGGTCCTAATCCATAGTAAACTAAATTAGAAGTAAGGTTTATTATTTTACAGGATTGTATCAGTGATTTTGATGGAATAATTTTGTTTGAATATAAAGAAATAACAATGGTACTATTATAAAACTAAACTTCAAATTCGACATATAGGAGGTGATTTGGGCCATTAATTTGTCATAATACAATGAGATTCAGAGGGTCATAAACCAAATTCAAACAATTTGGTTTAAATTTGTAAAGATGGAAATGCATTTCTTTTGAGATTTTGTTGGATAATATATTATCAGTTGAATAGTAAAAGGAAAAAAAGGTGGAAACTCACACTACACACATTTTCCATATCAATAATTTTTATATCTCAAACCATATAAGAAACATAGCAAACATATTTTTTAAACAATTAATTCAAATATGACAGATAATTCTTTTAACCATAGTAAAAAGTGCGTTGATTAGGTCCCATGATTTTTTAACAGATGGCAGTATTTACTCAATTTGATTTAGTAATTTAATTTCTCCCCCTTTCCCCTTTGCCCTTCATTGTAAACTATTCTTATGTGATTTTTTTCTATGAAAAATATGAATATAATTTTAAATGCCCTCAAGATAAACATTTTGAAATAAAACGTTATAGCTATATTTTTTCAATATAATTTATTTTTAAGAATCACACTTCAATAAACTGCCCTTAAATTGATTTTTCTCTAATAAACCAGTATATTAAAAGTATTCTATGTGAAACACTCATATGCATCTATTTTAAAAATAGCCATTTTTGTAATTTACAGTTTTCAAAAGTAAATAATCAATAAAACTTCCTTAATCTTATATCTAGAGCTAAAATCATTTGGCCTCGAGATGTGAACATTTAACATTTAAATATCAAGTTTAAAAGACACACAATTATCCAATTAAGCTGTATTCCCAGCTAACGTACAAACATTGATAAAAAAAAATCTTTGTACTCTGCCTTATCACCCGTTCGGGTTATACGGCTATATACTAATTACGCTAATGGTATTATGGATTATGAAGGCTTTATATAAATAAATTGTACTCTCATTTGCATGGATGGAGAGTGGAAAATCACTTGGAAAAATCACTCTCAATATACCAGATCGAGATTCAAACCTTGAAATAGGTTCATTTCACCTGCCCTGAATTTTATACCCGACCTCTCTGTCATCGGCAAATCAGACCGAATTAGATGAATGCCTTAATCCTTGTACCCACCATAGCGAGTAATATTTAGATATGTTTATAAATAATACATAGTTAAGGCTAAATTTTAATTCACGTTTTTTATATTAGGTTTATTCTATCCTTTATAATTAAATAGTCTGAATGAAACAATCTAAAGTTCATTGTTCCACTTGTATGGTGTCCACCTGTGAGGTCGAGGCTACCAGATTATGCATAGTAAACTCAAATTTCCTCCCAATTTGTAATTTAAATTCTCCTCAGGCCTATCTTTTATCACCAGAAAAATATAATATATGTGTAAGTTTTTACAGCCCACTCAAGTGGATCATCCATGAATAAATTAACAGTGGTATTTGGACTAAGTGAAGTCAAATAGATTTAACAAAATTAGTAATATATATAGTTTTGAAAGACCAGTGGTAGTCTTGGGGTAAAGCATTCATTTGAGGACCCGATTTTTGTGGGTTAAAACTCAGCTGGTGTGGACAGATTTTTCTTGAACGATAGAAATCCACAGCACAACTTCCTCCGGAGAAGAAGTAAAGACATCTGTCCCATGTAAATTTGTAGCATGTGTAAGAACGCTGGAATTTATGTGAAAATACCTTTCTCGACAAAATGTAAGGGTCCTTTCACTCTCACTCATAGAAACTCTGGTGCACTTATCTAATAAGTTGGTTCAAAAAGATCAAGTTAAATTCCTCTAAAAAATAATCGTAATTTTGCATTGTTGTGTTTGATACAGAGCTTCTAAATTTTGGTTTATGTGTAAATATTAGTAGGAAAATTTGTTATATGACTCTCCCCGTTAGGGGTATTCGCATTTTTATACAAATAATATAGGAATGAAATAGATATAATGTTTTAGGGTTACGCATTTACGTAGAAACTATTTAGGAAATACAGCTTGAGTACATTCAGCCAGGATTTGAACCTCAACCTTCTCATCACTGACAATCCTAATTAGATGGTACAGATACGTGCATAAACATTCCCAATGGTGCGGGTCTTATTGCAATAATTTTTTTATAAATAATAAATATTAGTAGAATTAGTCAAACCTTTTGTCAATTAGAGCAGTATGTGTTTTCCCATGCTTAAAAAAATTGACGTAATTTTTTTTAAATTTTAGAGACGTTCAACATAACTGTGTGTAATTTAATCAAAATTCTAAAAAGTTGTTTAGAAAAAAAGTTTTCTGTGTTTGTGATGCATAACATGTCTGTAACATGACACATGTTTTGTATGAATCAAAGGAGGTCAAATAGTTTCACAAACTGGTTTATACATCAAATGCGGAATTTTTTTTAGAAAGCTTACGCATTAAAATAAAACTAACAAATTGAAAATATTATTTTATTTTAGCAAATTTTCCTCTATAGTTGTAATTATTTAATAACATATCAAATCTGAAAGTTACATTAAAATTTCATTATTATTTATTGTTGCTATAAAAAAGCAATACGTGGGCTTAAAAAGATACAAGATATTTTGTTATTTATTTCGTCTCTCTAAAGTAGAACTGCAACATTTTCATTCCGGATTACCTTTGAAACTCTGGCAAAAACATGTCTAAACCAGATGACGTTTAAAAAAGTGTCTACAATGTCGGTTACCAACAAAAGAATGGGGTGCAAGTTTGGGTGCTGTGACCGCGTGCTCTGGACCACCTTACAAAGAGAGTGGATGAGAAATGTTATTTCATTATTGTTGTTGAGGGAATCTTGGTTTCTTTCGCCTGGGCTAGGGGGATAAGTTGTAACCTTAAGTTACCATAGCAAACACTTACTTACAAAGAGAGTGGATGAGAAATGTTATTTCATTATTGTTGTTGAGGGAATCTTGGTTTCTTTCGTCTGGGCTAGGGGGATAAGTTGTAACCTTAAGTTACCATAGCAAACACTTTATTACTGATTAGCTTTTTCCCAAAACTTAGTTCGCGTGTATATCAGGTGTGAAAACATGTTCAGTAAAACAACATTTTACAGGCTACAGGCTACAGTTCTCTTGCTAAAAACATCACGGGAGCATACCATGTATAGTAAGTAGTCAATGTGAGGAACAGTTTTCGTTTATATTAAAGTCTACCACCCTCAGGGTCTGTCCTCGCGATGTGTTGATAGTCATCGTACAGAAAAACTTTGATAGAAAATTGCATGCATTTAAACTATAAGGGTAGGTTTGATGGAATCATGTGTATTATTGTTATCATGACCCATTTCCCGTAGAGCAATCTGTTATGAAAGTCGCTTCTGTGAAAAAAATGTGGAGACTTTAGACCTCTAAAAGGGTTGCCTTCATAGCCTTAATAGTATTAGGTGGGTTCAAATTAGGCAGCAAAATGATGGCTGCTCATATTTTAATTAAAGAGAGTGAATTTATAAACCGAATGAATTAAATAAATTAAAAAATAAGATAGGGTAGTGACTATGGTCATGCTAGTTCGGTATGGCATTTCAAACTTCTCTAAAATATAGTAGTTAATTTTACCAAACGATTCACTTTTGGAATCATGAAAGAAGCTCTTTTTTGCAGAATGATTATACCGAGATAAATATATAGGAATAATTCCTAGATATACTTGACTACGACACATATCTGAGAGTTATTCAAGGACACCTTGCCTTCGTGCTCTGTGAAGACTCTGTTGTGAATTTCAGCAAAATATCAACAAATAAGTCTAGACGTTGTCTTCGCAAAGGTGGATGCGCATATTTGTGTACAGGGAAAGTTTCACAACGTCTTTTCAGGCAGGCGTTGACCTCGTCAGCTATAGTGACTCGGAATGATTGGCAGAAATTGTTGGAAGTCTCCTGAGAACAACAAGGTGGCGCCTATTATGAGCACATTGTTGATTCTTAAATCTCTCAAAAGTTCCGTTAGATCTTCAATAAGTGATGTCTTATGTGACAATGTACTTTCATTCCATAATACAAGAGATAATGCAGTAATTTTGATATAAAACTATGATTTGATATGTTGCACAAGACATTTTGGTCGTCATAAAAATGAAAAGGAAATTTGAATATCTCATACGCTGTTCCGCCCTCCTTAAACAATTTAGCGGCATGTCACATGTACTGTTATGCACTCTTTTAACAAAGTAGAGATTATACCTGTTGAAGCTATTGCACCGGCCAACCCATCCCTTAAATCTGGGCTTAGCCAAGTTTAAATAATTAATTACAAAAGTATTTACTCTACTTTCGGGCGCATCTTAAAAGAAAAATTTTCCTACAGGATATTGAATACTCTATAATACTTTTAGCTTATGGTTAGTTGTTCTGTGTTCAGTTGAGACATGTTTATATTCTAAGATTGTAATAGAATTCGCCAGTCGTTTGTAGTATTTCTCAAATAGTATCTATAGAATTGTCGGATATAAAAAGACTCAAGTACTTCACGATCTTGTCCGAGAGATACCTTAAAATATAGTTGATTCGGTCAAACCTGAACTAAAAATTACTTCATTTCTACCGATTGATATTTTCTGATTCTATGATCAATATCATCTGAAATGATTATCCTGTGGGTGAGCCAATGTACGAGAGTATTTGTCACGTGAAAAATATTAATATCTGAGTAAGGAATAAGAGCGATAAAAAGCGGATATGTATAAAGTATTTCTCTAGTGTGAGGCATCCTTTAATTAGGTGTTCTAGTGCTTTTCAAACTACTACTCGTGATTAGTAGGATGTGTGGACTACGTCGTTCACGGTACGTACATTTTGAAATGAAGTGGGATATTTTATGACATGAAACCACATTCTCAAATAATAACACAGTGTTGCTCGTGTGTACGGCGCTACTACTACTACTACTACTACGTCACTATTCTGAGGTAATCCTCAAAAGAAACACCCTAATTTCTGCACTGGAAATTCTTAATTTTCCAAGCACTAAACTAAGAAATCTCATTGTAAGTAAGCGTTTTCGTAAAAGAATCTTCAGCGCATAATTTTAACAAGGCCGTTAATAATTTGTTGTAGGGGTGACGTGAATTACATTGCTGGTTGTAAAATATATACATTGCCCTTTTTATATGTGGACATTGAGTCAAATATATTTAAATTGTTCCCCCCATTACTCAAGTTAATAATAAAGTCCCTTAATCAGTGACCATATTGTTTTACTTAATGGATATGATGAAATTGCACGGTTTCACATTAATATTAGAATAGAACGATCAGATATCTTAATTAAACGCTCAAGAACGGATCATTGCTTAACGCCCTCTATCATCGGGATGCCATATACGGTATTTGATATCTCTCATACCCGTCAACGTAGCTCTTTGAAAAATATTTGGGCAGTTTTTGCTGGATGCACTGAGACAATCGATTCAAAAGTCAATATGGGCTGTGTAGCATATGCTTAGCTACACTTGTATGCAGTTGTGGATCAATTTTTGAATCTGGAATCTCCAAACTTATCAGGTAATATATATCGTCGGGTTGGATTTTTTACTCAAGTCGTAACAGTAGCTGCACCGCACCTGTAGTAGTCCTCGATTTTGTAAATCCATGATAAAACAAACACTTGTGTTGCCTTTAAGGTCACTGCTCAGCTCCTTGAAAACATAATATGTATATTTATGAAATATGTAAATATCATATTTAAATAACCTATAACCTTTCTAGAGCAATCCCACATAAAAATATACTGCTTCCAAATCCATACATTAGCTATCTAGTTATAAGCGAACATATAAGTACAGAAGTTCCTTTACAAGAATCTGTAAATTCAAAACAACCAAATAAGCTAAAATATTATAAATGTTTGAATTTTATATTGAAATGAATTCTGTAACTACTCTTTTGATTTGGTGATCAAGCTATACAGAAAAATAATTAATTCTACATTCAAAAGTAAAATTAATCGGTGATAGCGCATTTTAATAATTAATATTTAAAAACATCAGTTTTTTTAGTTAACTTGTTTGATAAACCCTAAACCCTTCTGAGTAAAAATCTACATAATATAAAAGAAACTGCATCACAATCAGTTAAATGGTTATGAAACAGACATACAGACCGACACTTGGTTTTATAAGTAGGCCTAGTAGAGACACAAGACAAGATTCAACTTTTAATATTTCAATATAAGTTTTTTTTTGTGCTTCGCATCTTTTCGTCAGCTCAGCCCAGCCACATATTTACATAAACAGGTATGATAAAGATTTATTATAGATGATATGTACTTGCAAAACGTGTTAAAGTAAAATGGTAGCAACTATGAAAAATAGCTCACTATGCTTGGTAAAATTTAAGACTCCGACATCCACATCACCGGTAAATTGGACAAGACAAACATATTAACACCCTATATCTCGTATTTAAGAAACATATATGTTTATACCGTTGTTATAATCACTCAACATTAATAAAGGTTAGTTAACAATTTGGACAACACTTATAATGTACATCAAATCCCAAGTATGTTGCATACTGTTGGCAAAACAAAGACAAAATATTTAAGACTATAGGGCTTCAAACCTATGTCTACTAAAGTGCATTTTTGTACATTATTCGAATTAAAACACATTTTTGATACTAATTACTACTTACATCCTAGAGCAATTAATTAACTTCAAAATAATTAGTCCATCTAATTATAAAGCCATCCACCCTATACTATTATTTAAAAATGTTTTACGTAGAACTATTTTTGTCATAATAGTCCCATGATTGAGAAGATTTTGATTATGTTTACCTTTAACACTACTTTAAACATAATTACAAATGTTAAAAGGATTCAATTTCCAAAAAAATAAACTTATTGGAAAGACTTGTAGTTTGTTAAAATATATATTTTACCTACTTTTCAATACAAATAATTTTTCAGACGATTTAAACTTATTTCTACAGAAAACTCTTACAAAATATATATACATAAATAAGAATGATTAATGATCTAAGTTCATAGAATTTGTTCTTGTTTTCTATTTTATAAATCAGGCAGCGAAATTTCTCTCATAAATTATTCATCCGTGATATTGCAAATATTAAATGTAGTATGAAGTGATTTGGCACACTCTGATGTTACTAATTCGAGATAATTACAATAAAGTCCAAAACTTTACTCATTTGGTAGCGTAGGCCTTTCTGTATATTAAGCAAAGGGTCCCTGGTTCAATTTATGGCACGGTTGAAAAATGTATCATTGGTGAAATATGTATGAGTTTCCACTTTCATAATGATAAATTAATGGCTGGGAGGTGGATGTTGTGTATACTCTACATTTAAATTGGTTTATAAATTGTGTGCTAATATAATCAGTTGGTTCAGAAAGTGCACGTTAAATATATTTAATAAATTGAAAAATGAAATGAAATAATTACAATAAATAAAAGTGTTGGCAAGACTTTGCCTTGATAGTCATCCTTTCTTAGACTAGCCAAGGACACATTTTAATTTTAGGTCTTAGAGATTTTTTTATTTTGTTTTTTCTAAAGCACCTTTTCATACCGTATTTCATTTGATATGCAACTGTCACTTTTGATAGATATTATCAATAACTATAATATAACCCATTATATTTACTCAATCACCACTTCACCTGTTCGGGTTGTACACAAAGAACTAATCCGATAAATGTGCTAGGGATGATTAAGGATGAATTTAGAGTAAGTGTATCCGAATTTGGTGGAAAATCATCTTGGAAAAAAAAACTCTCATTACAGCTGACAGGAAACCAAACCCTGATCTCCCTGTCATTGGCAGTCCAGTATGTTGCGAGAGTGACGCCTTAGACCATTCAATCACCAGAGCTGGTAGTAACACTAAGAGATTAGTAAAATGTTTTCAATATTAGACACAAAATTTATTGTATTTTATTAAACCATACCTATGAAAACTGTAATATAGCTCAACCAATGACAAAAACACTAGAGGTCAAGTATAAAAAAGATTTAAAAATCTGGACCAAAGGACGATCCCACAGATATTTACTAAATTGCTTTAGGAGCTCACCAGAATCGAACAACAGTTCATTAAGCCTTATTTGCTTTCTATTTTCAGTTATAAACGGAGCCAAAATTACTGAAATTCACCACACTAACTTGATCTAAATAATGTATACTTTTTTTATCATTTATTTTATTTCACCAAACACTTCGTGAAAGTTGTGACCATTGCAAGTATCTACTTCCTCCTCACATAGAGTTGAAATATTAGAACTTGTTTTAGAGTACCAACCACGGCGTCCAATTAAGAGAGCCGGTATTTGAAGAAGAGCTGAGTGCCATCACATCCTTTTTTTTCAGGAAAAAACAAAACACCTTTCAAGATTTGTCAGCTGTACAAAGTGGTTCTGGAGGTGAGTGGGGGTTAGTGAGATAAAGAAAGACATTCCGGATTCATCTCTCGTGCGCCAGGTCATGGTTTAGTGGTTAAAAGGGGTAACTAGCTCTTCTTCTTCCAGGAATCAATAGAACGGTGGAACAGAATTTGCCACCTATAAAACAGTAGGTGCGGCCTACGGCTTAACATTTCATTTATAGCAATTTTAAATTGATCTAATATTTTTAAAACTTTTATAGATTACTGTTCTTATTAGTGAGGAATTTTATTATAGCCCGCTTCAGTGGCCGAATGCTTCAGTCTCATGTTAGAATGCAGATAACAGAGAGATCAAGATTTGAATCCTGGTCTTGTCTACTGAGGGTCTTTTTCCCCTGAATTTGTTCACAATTTCTTTCCACGCAAATGCAGGTAGACTACCTCTAAAATGCATCCTTTTTCATCCCTGCCCCAATAGAGTAATTATCATATATGCGTATAACCTGAACAGATGGTAAAACGCGCTGAAAAAATTAAACATTAGGTCATTAGTAAATACTAAAACAAATGATATATATCAGTGAACTACTATTATTGTTACTATTTCCTTTTTGTAACTGTGCTTAATGTATAAAGTTAATCTATATGATGAATCTGGTATCACTCGCTTCGGTGGCCGCATGGCTTAACGTGCTACTCTCGCAGTAGACTAGACTGCCGATGACGGGGAGATCAATGTTCGAATCTCGGTCGGGTGTACTAAGGGTGGTGTTTTCAAAATGGTTTCCCACTCTTCCTCCATGAAAATGTGGGTACACTTCTTATAGCTATAGCTTTCATCATCCCTAAAACCATTAGCGTAATTAGTACATAATCGTATAGCTTGAACGGGTATTAAGAGGCTGTGCTAAAATAAAAATCCCAGCCGACTATAGTGAAGTGATATATTCCAAATGATTTTCTACTCTATATTCACGCAAATATGGGTACAATTCCTATGGATTCAATATTTCACATTCTGAATCATGCGGGTAAGATATATGCGTATAGTACAAATGCGAGGGAAAAAAATTTACATTTTTAAAATTTACATATTTTTTAACAATTATAAAAAATTGAATCCAAGAACCTTACTTCAGATCTAGCTCCATGATATGAGCCTGCAAGCGACCTTTATTGACTGAGCGGCCACCACTTTAGCGGTTATAGTGCCAACATTTGCGGTTAGAGGTTGTCATGTGGTCAGCACAACAAGCCCTCCGGCCGTTTATCAGTTACTTAAATTATGTATTCCACGCATATTTGGATCGCCATAGGAAGAATCTTTTTTAAGTGTCAAACATTAAATGTAATCACACTTCAAACACGTGTTCTAAAGTTTTCACTTTTGCGTGTGCACCGTTAGTAGAGGATAGGGGAAATATGTATCCCATAATAATAATTTAACTAGGTCACACTTAGCTATATTAACGAAACATTAAAAGTTCTTTACTAAAAAAGGAAATACATGTTTAAAGTAGTGCATAAATATCTAAGCTATTTTAGTCATACGACCTTTACAATTATTTCCATTATATCCTTGGTGTTATTCAGTTGCTGCATAATTAGTTTCATATCACCCTAGCTAGCAACGCCTATTAGTTTTTATTATGTGAAAGAAAAATATATTCACCTCTCGTTTATTTTTACTAGTCCGCACTCATGTAAAATACTTGTACAGCCCATCAGTATTAGTATTATTATCACCACGCCTTTCTACCCGTTCAGTTAATACACACTTATGCGAATAGTAGGGTGATTGTGAGATGAAATGGAGGACCTACAGTTTAACGTGGAATCCGAACCACGGTGTAGGCCTGGCATTCCACAATTGTCAGAGGTGAAGGAAGGGTTTGGCAATAAGATAAATCTGTGCCGGGACCGAGGATTGAACCCCGGACTCCCAGCACAAAGGTCCGACACCTTACCCCTAGACCAACAGGTCACCCACTCAGTTATAAAGAATATAATTTAAAAAGTAGTTCATTTAAGATTCACCATTGATCCCCTGAATATAAAATTAGGATGAATATGAAGGAGGCAAAAATTATAGCCCAATTGCAACTGAGCGAGGATACAATAAAAACTGCCCCCCTTTATTAGTTAGGCACCGTATTTGTTTGTCTAATTCTGTCATGATGGATTTGATTTAGTAAAATGTGTTGAGAAAGTATTTTTTTATTTTTTTTATTAGAACATTTAATACACGAGCTAAAACTACTTTTACTATGAGGTAGCGATGACATACAGTAGAGGAATAATAGATAGACCATGTTAATAAATCTTATTTAGAAAAACACCCCCGGTGCACCCAACCGGAATTTGAAGTGAGCCACAAATTTCACAAAAATTGTTACATTGTGCAATGGAACATAGCGAACCCCGACCGCAGACACACACGCCATACCAACACAATTCAGATGAATAATTCGTGGGAGAGTTTGGCTCCTTCAAAACGAATATTGCTAAGTGCCATCATGGGGGTTTATTTTTATTAAAAATCTCATTTTAAAAATGGTTTGCTAGAGAGAAGTACACAATCATCATTCTCGTGTCAATGGCCAGATTCCACAAAACTAGGTTCAGGGTTCAGGAAGCAACCCAACCCCTTATTCACATAATCCTAAATTAGAAAGAGCTTACTCAGACTGAACATCAGGATTGCAATAGTATTTTTATGATTAACGTGTTAAAAGTGAATAGATTAGCAACTAAACATTTGGAAGTGCTTTTATCACCGATCATTGACACTAGCGACCCCCAGTGTTGATGAACTCAACCTGGCACAAGGAGCACAGCGAAACTTCCGTAAGGCTGAGTATCTGTTTTAAACTTGTCTGTGTACCAGGTACAAGTACACCATTTATCGTTTTAATTTCTGTTTTTCTGTTTACTGTTTACAGCCTATGGTCTGGGTCAGTTTTTTTATTAAAAAAAATATATTTTCCACTACCTGTTTGCTAGGCCTGTCGTAGCTTCATATGCATTAAAATATAACTTAAGACTAGGACAGGCACAACATCCAGTCCTCGGATATTAATTTATTATTATGAAAAGGTAAACTCACATTTCACTAATGATATATTTACGGCCATGCTAAGAATCAAACCAGGGTACTCTTAGCTCAATAGACAGACATGCTATAGCCTGAGCTAAGGTGTCGGATATTTATAAACACTCCAAAAAAATATTTAATGCCATGTTAAGTTTGGATGGTCACTCACTAGATAAATTTCGTTCCTGACCTTTAATTACCATTTATTTCATTCAAAATTAGCACATACCTAGGGGACATTAAGAAATTTTACTTTACACAGAAAGGAGCGAAAGAAAAACGATAAGAGATACACAGACCAATAATTGTTATGGAAAATACCTTTAGTAAAATTCAAACATATTGTTTTTAAACACAGATTTATATAATTTTATATTTTACTAGCGTTGTTGTTAAGGTATTTATGAGACATATAAAAAGAGAAAGCTGCAGATAACATGACCTGACGTATCATTACGAGAAAGTATATCAATAGACCCGCTTTGATGGTCGAATGTTCTAAAACGTCACTTTCAAAATAGTGTAGTGTGATAATAACTGGGCTACTGGCTTCTAATCCTTGTCGGGTGTATTGAGTCTGTTCTTTCCTTAGTGTTTTTGCATCCTACTTTCGCGAAAAATTCAACCTTCCTTATCCCTAACACATTAGTGCAAATATTCTATATGTATATACTCTGAATGGGTAGTAAGACGCGGATACAAAACAAAATTCTAACTGTCAGACAAAGCTTTTACTTTTAAAATGGGGCTGTACCCACCATCACTCAATTTAGTTATTTCAAGAAAATGATTAAATTCTTTCGCCTAGATAGAATGTATTAACATATTATCCTTTATCAGACTTTATTATAAGTGAACATTAAGAGCAACGTAAAAACCTAATAACCGAGGTCTTTCAATTCCATTATAAGCTGAGGACGTCGATACTATTGTGGTTGCCATGGTGACCAGGAATGCCATAAACATAGCGAGAGATGAATGAGTAAATAATCGAGAGAGCAATAGAAGAAATATGTTTGAATTACCCAGAATGTGTGTAGAGAAAAAAGAGGTCAGTTAGAAAAGCATACAGATAGAGAGGTAAAAAGGAACCCGAGAGTGGAACGACTGAAGTAAAGGAGAGAGTAACAAAAGAACTAATGAAAAATAAACAGTTATACATGGGGATTCTGGAAGAGGCTTTATCTACCATGCCAATTTTTTCTGACACTATTGCATATTACAATAAAGTACCAGTTTATAAATTAGAAGTATTTCTGATAAAGCGATTTCAATTTGGTTCACGAATATTAGAATAACACAAAACATTAGTAATAAAAAGTATCAAATAGCCAAAGCTATTATATTTGTTTTAGTGAAGATTTACTTGCATCTAGATATCGTATTATGAAAATTGAAAAATTATGCCTGAACACGGGAATCAAACCCGGGACCTTCAACTTAGTGCGCTAACGCTCTTACCACTGAGCTATCCAGGAATCGTCCCGTGAGCAGGGTCATTCTTCACTTATAAGTCACCCTTGGAACGAGATGATTCCTTGATAGCTCAGTGGTTAGAGCATTGGAGTACTAGGCCAAAGGTTCCGGGTTCGATTCCCATGTTCATATTTCATTTTTCAATTTTCAGAATTAGTAATAAAGTTTTCAGATCACAATACATGATGAAAGATAAATAACACTTTATTAAGTGAGATACAAGCATTTAAACGAAATTGGAAGTGTTGTCATAGTTCAGAGGAAAGGTGGCCTAATAAAAATATGAACAAGTGGAAGAAAAATAGTGAAAATTAAAATGTTTAGTTTGTAAAACCCATAGAATGGAGACTATTATATATAGGGTAATCGAATATTAATGATAGTCTTACTCACCTCTGAAGTCGAATAATCTAGGGCATCACTCTAGAAATAGACTAAACTACCTGAGATAGGGTGGTCAAAGCTCAAATACCAGGTAGGTTTGATGAGTTTTTTCACCCAAAATAGTTTTAAACCCTCCGTCCATGAAATCGCAAGTACTGTACATTATATATTTAACTTCCCTATACTGAACTCGTTTTGTGTAAACATTTGGATAACCCGAACAATATTAAGATACAAAGTAAAAAAATTCATAATTATGTTCAATTTAGTTTCACTAGTCGGGGAGCTGTAATTGTAAACCTATTAAAATATCTCCATATTCATGCGCCTTTAAAATAAGTTCTAGTCACTTTGACAAGAGATGATGTAAACTGACTCTACTTCTAAAGCTGAAAACAAATAATTACGAGGCTTAGGAATGGTGAACAAACATTTTAGTAACTTCTGAACTAGTAGTATTTGAACCAGAAATCCTAATATTATTAAGAAGATGCGGTATCGACCGATCTGAAGTTTAACTATTTTTAATTAATCTTTACTGACAAATTACTGTTTAACTGTTTCATTTGTAGAGTAGGCGCGAGATGGATTGTAATAAGAAATGCACCCTCATTATCATGGGGAGGAGATGGTAAACAACACTGGTCATTTATGGGTGGAAAGTCAGCTTCAGTACACCTGGCCAAAATCTGATTTTTATCTCTTCTTAATCAGAAATCCCAAATATTGTGAACCTCACTCCTTAAAACACATGCCCACAAGTGCAAGTTTGATATTATATAAGCCTATTGGGTGATTTTGAGGATACATCCTATTAAAATATGAATCGTTTGTAACTCCTACTGACCATGATAAGATTCAATATACATAACTATATATGTATATTTTTAGCACCACATTTTTACAGTCTTTGCAATATATTTAAATCCTAAAACATGTTTTAATTAATTTACCTGAAAGTTAGAGTAGTAAGTGGGCGGTAGGACTTGTGGCTGTTGACGTCACTCATGGGCGTGCCCCAAAAGTCATTGCGGAAAACGTCAAAGACGGGATTCAAACCTAGCACGTCTTTGTTCTGGGTGATGGCCGGAATGTCGTCATGGACAAATTCCCCATGGAGGCCATTGAGGTAGGACGCTAAGGCGGCTAGGATCACAGCACCGTACACGGTAACCTTGGTTTGGGGGCGGCGTATAGGGGGCGAGGGTCTTTGTACGGGGGGCCGCATCTTCGCCACAAGCCGTCCTTGGGGCACCCCTCGAGACCGCACCCGTGTCGTCAACACTAACGAAACACCGTACATATGTGCGACAAACCGGTCGTTAACTATGTTCACGATTTATAATAAACTAACAATAAGAGTAGTAATTGTTCAAACACAGCAGCAAGAATTTAACATCGCTTAAAATTAAAATTAATCTTTTATATTTTCCAACTTTTTCCAACTATATAGTCAAAAATTATATCATAATACTCTATCTTCTAGTGAAATAAATGAATAAAAAAATAAAAATATATTAATATATTTCCTCACGGCTAAACCAATGGTTCAAGATATTTTTAAGAAATATAGGATTCCTACGCTGAAATATTAGGAACTGCTCCTAAAAATCTATTATATATACATACAGTTTTGTTGAAATAATCGCTTCATGTGTGCTGTCAATTTAAACAAATATTTAAATTTTATGAAAGAGTAACCTTTCTAAAGTTATAATTTACATTCTCTAATTATGTTTTAATATAGGTGTCAATCTGCCGTGGGCTTTATAAAACAGCTGTTGACATATGCATACATGTTTATGGTATGAACATTTAATCGATTACTTTAATTTGTGATTGTTTAGATGGCTTGTTTCTTTGTTTATATTTTCGTTAATAAACTCAAAACCTAGTACTAAAAATGACAAATATGGATTTTAATTGGCAACAACAAATTACTAATGTAATAATTAATTATATTCGAAGATATAAAATAATTTCGCAAAAAAGAAAAAAAGATGTATAGGTATGTATATATCAAACAAAACAACATCACGTTTAAACAATATTTCTGATAGACAACATTTTCTGTCAAAGATTGTATTATTTCTAATATGATCTTTTTTTTAAACGTTTCGAAAATCTTCCACTGTTGTCAAAAATAATTAACATCGGGGGAAGCGAGATTTCTTAAAGTCTTGGCCAGCCACACGTACCCAAAACCATGTTAGTACTATTATTGTTACTAAGATAAGAAGTTAAGGGACCATATTTTTACTAAACTGGTTTCATAATTATATACGTAGCGCAATAACACCCCAAAACATTCATAAACTTTTATTTTTACAAAAACAAATGATCCGTTAAAGCGCGGGTCGTTCAACACTTGGTGACGACGCGTTTTGGACTGGTTTGCAGATGCGGCGTGTTCGTTCGCTTATAGGACTTCTTTGATGTCGATAGACGCGTGCGCAGTGGTAGGCGTCTATTGCGCCCTCGCATCGCGCGCGCACGATCCCAACACCCTGACCACCCCATCAACCCCCTTCTATACCTGTCGGACTTGGACAGGATGCCCCATGGGACTTAGCTTGGAGTTGGGTTTAAAAACTAATCCTAGCACATGGACAATAAAAGCATACGCATCGTTTCGAGGGCTCCTGCCACTATCGTTTCTGAACTTAAGGATTTATTATTTAACTAAAAAAAATTTTTTTTTCACAAATTTTTTTATTTAGGATGTAAACAAATAACTTTCAGCTAGACACATTTCAAAGTATTCTTATGTATAAATGCTCTATTTTACAAAACGATAAATAATTTGATCTATAAAAAATATCTTTTATCTAGTTATCATTTTAAACACAAGGAACATTTACGATTTAGTCTTAAATATTTAGTAGTAGTAGTTAGTATCTTTATTTGAAAAGGATGTTTAATTGTAATTGATTGCCAGCATGGGACTCTATTTTCAAATGGTTTAGAATGTTTTAAAATATTTAATTTATATTTAAATTTTTTTATTGAAGTGGGAAATACATAGAGTAATGGCACAAACATGGATGAGAATACTTTCTTTGTTAATAATTGATCTCAAAACAAAAAACAAATGTTATTAGCTATCGTTTAAAGATTGAATACCAGCTAAGGGGAAGACAGAAACTCATAGAGCAGCCTAATGGCAGTTATTATTGTAGAAAGTTTGTTTGAAATAATTCGATTAATTAGAAAGCACTGAGCAAAAAACTCACAAACAAAACATTCGACTATACTAGTATTTTATCTATTCCATATAAATTAAACCATAATACAAAAATTGTAGTGTGTAGTTTATGTTTTATGTTACAAACTTGTTTTGTTTAGTGTTCAATAAATTTTATGATAACAACTACAGGTACAATTATTTGTCCAGTATATTAAAGAGTGGGTGTTGTTTGTTTAGCGTTTATTAATTTAGTGATGTGAGTCTATGATATCCTATTAATCAAATGTATTAATTAATTTATTATAGATACAGCTAAATTATACTTTTCGGTACTCAGCCTGACTGGTCGTGGATATTAATAAGGTGGGTTTTGCTATTAATACCTTCCCCGTCGTATATTAATGACACACATCTGAACCCATATGACCATATACTGATGATATTTCGCAACATCAGTCAAATTTTTAAAATATTGGTAATGTTGGGGCTATCATATTTCACAGTCCTTGTTCCAGCAAGTTGGGCACATACAGTTCCTGCTTCATACGAGTCCCTTTATGGAGATAATAAATTAAGATATACATATTTTTAACACTGCGTCTTTCTACCCATTTGGGTTATACGCCTATATACTAATCACGCTTTGGTTTAAGGGTGAGGAAATTTGAATTTAAAGGAAGTGTACCTGCATTTGCGTGGAAAGAAATTGAGAAACCATTTAGGAAAAACCACCCTCAGTATATCCGACTGGGATAAAGCCTCTCCATCATTGGCAGTCTAAATTTTGGCGAGAGTAGCACCTAAAACAATGCGGCCACTGAAGTGGGTATTAATATTTTGTTGAATAAAGTATTTAAATAAAATAAAATATAATCTATGAGAATTTAAAGACAATAATAGCTTATATTTCATTTTATATACTAAAGAAAATGTTCTAATGAAACAGTCGGATATACTTGTACGCCCCTCCCAACTACTGTTGAACTAATTAATGGAGCTCAAGCATATTTGGAAAACATATAGTCACCAATCAGTGAAAATTAAGGTTAGCTGTTGACCTCAGTGGTCTTAGAGTAGATTGCTCGCTTCAGGACCCGATATTTGTGGGTTCAGACCTGTCAGGTTTAAGAAATTTTTCTTGAGTGATATAAATCCGTATAACAACTTTCTTCGGAGGCGAAGTAAAGCGGTTGGTACCTTGCTGATTGTGGCATGTAAAAGAACCTTTAAAGATATATGAAAATGCCTTTACCGGCAAAATTGATAGGCCCTTTTGCTCTCACTCATATACATTCTCATGTGCTTATACAATCAGTTGGTTCAGAAAGTAAACGTTTAATATCTCAAATGAAGTAAAAAAATTAAATTCAGATAAGCTATTTGTAATTTTGGCGCACATTTCTGTAACTAAATATTTCCAAAGTTGATAAGTGAACGATTTCAAAATTCAGCCAAATGCTGTAGATAATTTTGAAAGTATGAGTAGTAAAAATGTAATAAAATTTCACAGAAGATTGGCATTATCATAGTACAGTACTTCCTAAAATCAACCTTATTGAAACTCTATGTTCACATTGTGTAACATATTTATAGTAAGTTTAATCATTAAAATATGCTATAATAAGCTATAATTGACACTTTGGCAGTTTAATAAATTATCAAATATTAATTAGGCTATAGTTCCTCCTTAAATATTGTCAAACATCATGTGCATGTGATGTTAATTTATTCCGTTCCTTTGAAATATACCTAAAAATTTTGAACTTAGTATGAATGAAATATAATTCCCCAGGGATATTTAGGCCTAATTTTACAATGTCAAGTTTATCTATCTGTTAGGATTTAACATAAGGTTAAGTGGTAACCCCCATTACTTTTTATTTTACAATGTTTTGTTAGAGCTAGTGTCCACGTAAAAGTGCCTGAGGTCTACCTTCTAGTTAGTAGGCCTAAGCATAACGTCCACATTAACAGGGTTCAAAATTCACCCATATTGTTTTAAAGTTGATTTTTTATTATTCTAAGTTAAGTTATATTTATTTATCTCCTAAAATGGGTAATCTATTGCATGATGAAGACGACTTTGAAGATTAGTTACACTTTCTAAGTGTCCCAAAACTTCAAAGACCTATAATAATTTCAAAATTTTAGCAAGATCATAAATACAATAAAAGTTAGCAAATAACGTTATAAATAATTGACATGATAAATCGGACAAACTAAGATTTCCTTTACTTGTTTTCAAAAAGTTTCATAGACTTTTTAATTGGGTTATATTCTTTGTGGTCGAATTAAGCCAATGAAAGGGCTTAAACAAATATAGTGCTCTTAGAAGGTCAACTATAAGAACTAATGGAAGGCATCTTTTCGTAATTTAACGTGCACATAAGAATAGTAGTGCTAAAAACAGCACTAGGTTTAACCAATAGTTAAACTTTACGATCAGTTTAGTTACGAGAACTTTAACGAGACATTGTAAGATTGGGTCTAAATATCTAAAACTTTATTTCTGGTGGTCAAATCAACCTACTCAAGGACGTACACACTTTTATAAACAGTTAGGTGATAATGTTTTACATAAAGTTTTAGCGCAAAAAATAGATCCAGATTTTTAAAATGTTTGAATTGATAAAAGTGGTACCTAGTGAGTTTAGTTTTCAAACCTAATAATGGGTGAAAATAAATTGGTTTGTGAATCTCTTAGATAACGAATTGAATTTTCTTGCATCATGGATCACGTGGTATAAGGCATCAGTTTTAAAGACAACTGAGTTACCATTGACAAAGAAGTTTAGGTTTTAGTTTCGGCTGGATGAGCTAGGGTGTGTTTTTTCCCATCAGGATCCAAATTTGAGACGCCCGGTTACAGACGGCGCGTGTGATCACACTACTAATGTGAAAAAAAAATAATAATATTTGTATTGAATATTTAAATATCTCCTGTAAATTCTCTTTTGTTTTGAAGTAGATATATTCCCTTGGTAATCGATTTGTGAAAACTTTCATTTATATTGGTTTTAATGCCACTTATCCACTATATAAATATAAAGCTCATTGTTTGATGGCTTAACATTTTTCTAAATATATTCTGCAAATTAAAAAAAATGACCACATCCCAACATATATAGTAATTCTAGTTATAAGCGAGCATACACATGTACAGAAACTATTTTTTATAGAAGGTAATGCTAATTAATAGTGTTCATTCATTTACTTGCTTACTTACTAACTATGGTATTAGGAACTCGAACGTTCACTGCAAAATTTATAAAAGTAAGCGAGTTATCTCTATCTTTATCTAGTTATATCTAGTCCACCTCCTTACACCCTATATCTTTCAGGTACAATCTAAAGTTATCCTCACAAGACATTGTTAGGATAGTCCAGTCTTGTAGATTACGCTGGTCAAGACATAAAGCGCGAATGGGAGACACTAGAGCAGTGTTCAGGGTAGTGACTGGCAAACCCAATGGGAAGAGACCATTGAGAATACATAGATACAGATGGAAGTCATTTTATAACATCATCTCCTGACCAGCATTCCCATCCCTTTTTGGACCAAATATCTTCTTAAGCACCTTGTTTTCGAACACCCTAATTTTGTTTTCGTCATGTATGATAAGAGACCACATTTCACACTCACAACCGGTAAAATAGTGTTTACAACAAAAATAGAATCTCGGCCTAAAGAAATTCAATATTGCATTAATGGATGCGTTTATACTGATTTTAGACAAATAAAAACTTGAACAGTTATTAAATATTTGGCACTTACTTTGAGGAATTTGACCAGAATTTTTTTCTATCTATTTATATAGTGTCTGTTCATATACCACTAATCTCATTATAAATATACGAGAAATATTGACATAACCACCATTTATGGAAAATTAAACTAAACGTAAACTATTCAACTATATAATTGATTCATTTTGCCCCAAAATATTGGTTGTTATGAACTATACTAAAACAATAAAACTAAATCGCGTCCCCCTCAACCAAATCTTAAGGTGTGAGTATAGAGAACTTGATTTAAAGGAAATATTTTTGCAGCCTTTATAGTAAAACCTTCTTTTGGATAAAATAAATAAAATATTACTTCATTAGATATATAGAGTTTAATTTTATATATATTGTGATATAAATTGTTCTTGAATGTCTTTAGCATAGCGGAATTAGATGAGAAACAATTTAAATGAAGATAAAAACCAGTAATTAATTTCCAGAACACATTTGACAGATATTAAAAAACAGGTTGGTTGAAGTCACCATGTGTAGATAATTAAACTCTGTTTTACTGTAGAATTATTTTATTTCTTTTGGTCAAAAATCAGTTTTGTTATAAAACTCGTGATTCCTATGCTTCCACCTTAACTCTACCAGCTAAAAATCATTTCAAATAAAGTATCCGATTTCACTACTCTAACGTTAAGCTGACATTAGTATTACTAAACTAAGCTCTAATTCATTTTGACAATAAAAGCTATAGTGAATTAATTTATTTGATTGAGATGGGGATTCAGGAGACATGAGAAATAAGTGTTTTTTCCAGTTTTTATAACAAAACTTTTTTTTATAAAATTAGTAAATTATTGCTTCAGTACTGATATAAGTGAGTAATCTTTTTCACATGATCATATTAACAATTCTTAATATCTTGTAATGAGCATAGCGGCATTAGATAACAAACATTAAAATAAAAATATGTAATTAACTTCCAGAACACCCTTGACAGATATTTAAGAATTGGTGAACTATGTGAAGAAAGTTAAATTTTATATTTGTAGGTACTGAAAAATAAAACTATTTCATTATTTTGATCAAAAAATGTTTTGCTATCAAAACTGAAAGAAAAAGTAATTTTATGGCATCCCCTACAAGCCCAGATTGATATTATTTAAAAAACATGATTATTATAGATATAATATGAGGGTTAACTCCGCTTCACACTGAAAGCTAAGATAAGCTATGCTGAGCTAAGAGTTGCTCTGCTTAAATGTTTAGAAAAATAGTGGAACATACATTAAATGTGTTGGATCACACAGAAAGCTAAGCTAAGCAAAGCTATGCCTTGCTAAGCCACGCTATGTTTTTTTACGATTTCTGGCCGGGAAATTTTTACATCTCCCATTCTGAGCGATCTTAAGTTGGGAATGCGTTTAATGCATCTTGGGCTTTGTGTTAAACAAACGCAGTGCTGTATTGTTGAAAATAACCATAGAAGTGTTGTGAAGTTTTGTTTTCAGTTTGTTTCACGTGCATTTAAGTAATATTCTATTTAGGTTCTATATTTAATAGGTGTTTTTATATTAAAATGGAACTGTTAATTGAAAAAGTCAAACCTCCATATCCTACATTTTCATCTTCCTCCAAATCTGGTGCTATTAGCAGCTTCTCTTCCTCAGTACTATTATCTGAGCTCAAACAAGATATTTTGGATATTGCCATAACTTAATTTCACTGGAACAGACCAGAAAAAAACCACAGTGAATTCAATAGGGAAAAGAGGAAGCATAGCTTAGTTTAGCAATGAATGAGTGTGAAACCAAACTGACAAAACCTTAACACAGCATAGTATAGCATAGCTTAGCTCAGCAATGAATGAGTGTGAAACCAAACTGACAAAACCTTAACACAGCATAGTATAGCATAGCTTAGCTCAGCAATGAATGAGTGTGAAACCAAACTGACAAAACCTTAACACAGCATAGTATAGCATAGCTTAGCTCAGCAATGAATGAGTGTGAAACCAAACTGACAAAACCTTAACACAGCATAGTATAGCATAGCTTAGCTCAGCAATGAATGAGTGTGAAACCAAACTGACAAAACCTTAACACAGCATAGTATAGCATAGCTTAGCTCAGCAATGAATGAGTGTGAAACCAAACTGACAAAACCTTAACACAGCATAGTATAGCATAGCTTAGCTCAGCAATGAATGAGTGTGAAACCAAACTGACAAAACCTTAACACAGCATAGTATAGCATAGCTTAGCTCAGCAATGAATGAGTGTGAAACCAAACTGACAAAACCTTAACACAGCATAGTATAGCATAGCTTAGCTCAGCAATGAATGAGTGTGAAACCAAACTGACAAAACCTTAACACAGCATAGTATAGCATAGCTTAGCTCAGCAATGAATGAGTGTGAAACCAAACTGACAAAACCTTAACACAGCATAGTATAGCATAGCTTAGCTCAGCAATGAATGAGTGTGAAACCAAACTGACAAAACCTTAACACAGCATAGTATAGCATAGCTTAGCTCAGCAATGAATGAGTGTGAAACCAAACTGACAAAACCTTAACACAGCATAGTATAGCATAGCTTAGCTCAGCTATGAATGAGTGTGAAACCAAACTGACAAAACCTTAACACAGCATAGTATAGCATAGCTTAGCTCAGCATGGCGTTCTGTGTGTACCGGCCTTTAGGCTTAAGGAGGGTAATTTAGAGTAGGAAATGGGTGGCTGGGTAAGCCATAGTGTTATAAATCAGATGGGTAAATCCCTGCCTACAGGCAGCTGTCAGGGTATTTACCACCATTAATCCTGTCAAATAAAATTGGTGTACTGCGATACTGAAGCCTTACCCCACGTGATCACTTGTGAAAGATTTGTTTCAAAAATCATGTTAAAAATACAACTTATCCAAGCAAACACTTCTTACCAAGAAAAATCACTCAATTTAAAAAAATAATTACCAGCTCTTATACTATAAAGACTAGTCTAATTTTTTTTTTATTATCTACTAACTTTCTTATGAAGAAAAAATAATATAACAGTGAAATAATTTTACCTCCAAGAATTGATGTGTCTTGACGTTTTATTTATTTCAGAGCTCAAAAAAGTGAGTCTTACAATTCTGACTGTTCCAGGGTCAGATTAATATTCAGATTGTATACGCCAATGGCGGCTCTTGTGCATGAGCATATGCGCATCTGAACACCCAATAAGTTTTATTACAATTATATACATTTTAGTTTAAATAATTAATTAATAGATCTAAATTTATGTGATAATTTACTACCCTAAAAAACTAATTTATTTTATTGTGTTTAACGCTTTTCTGGTTTAATGTTGGCAGCTGTGTCGTGAGTGAGCGTGGGAAATAAGGTCTTGTAGAGAGTTTTGACAGCACTGTGTGAGTGCTAGAGTTATTTGCTACAGGTTAAGTGCTAGTGTGCATGCGTGTGACAGAATTACATAGCTCTTATGGAGGTCTAGCCTGAAAAATGTGCGCTCCATTGCTGTGAACATTTTAGCGTTTTGAATAGCTCCCCCTTAATGCAACCCTTGAGAGTCAAGCCATTAGAGCTGATCCAAACAAATATTAGACGTGTTCGACCCTTTGGATTCAATTCATTATTCATTCGAGAGTATAAAGCAGTTTGGACAAATCATTTTAAGTTATTGTCTTACGTTTGATTGGTAAATCAGGAGTTGAGTATTAGAAAAATAAAGGTTACTTTGTTTGAACCCGTGTTGGCATTTATATATATATATATATATATATATATATATA